>CAUJNA010000747.1:102500-105560 GCA_963377175.1 Effrenium voratum
GGTACAACAGAATGGTTCTGAGATGGCCGGAGGCACAGAATCTTTGACAGCGCTGAAGCAGCGTAGCTACCTTCATTCCCAGGAAAATGTATAGCATTGAGAACATGATGGAGTCAGCCAGCCTGGAACTTGGGCGAAACGGAAGAAGGCTGCCATTGGTCTCACATCTTCATGCGAGTGTTCTGGCTGAGGATCACTTTTGTTCGGACCTTTACATCAGCCGTGTCCGTCTCCAACCTGCAACAATCCAACGAAGGCATGTGCGCAAGAGCACTGAACAATTGCAAGGTTTGACTAGTCGCAGGATGCGCTTCGGAGCGTCCTCCTGGATCTCCGGCCAGACATCATAGTCGGGGTCTGAGCTTTGGGTCATCCCACGAGAGAGAACGACCAGTGCCGACAAGGCAAACATCCCGAACAAAACATCATCATGTGCGTTCAGTTCAACATTTTTACAGGATTGTGTGGCGCCTGCTTTTTGCTAGGTGTCGGTGTACCACATGGACCGCTGGAAATGATAGACGCCTTGATATTTTGAGAATGACATGCAAGCATTACATTTCCAGATCCAGGAGCATGGTTGCCTTGCTGCGCCCTCCCATATGCAGGACTTGCTCCCAATTCTGGAGGTTGCCAAGGACCTGGGAAATCTTCCGCTCATCCACGTGGCCACTGCTTTCCGCTCAGCCTTCTCTAGTGCTGGGCTAACCCAGATTGCCACTGCTCAGGATATGGATTTAAAAATGCGAGAGGCCCGTCTTGTTTGGATTCAGAAGACACAGCTGTATGCAAACCTCCCTCGAAGCCACCGGCGCCCGGCTTGCTTCTGCTTTGCTTTGTCAGCGGAACGCGGGCTTGCAGCTTACCATGACTGCCCCCAGGTCGTGAGAGGCATTCCTTTGCTCAAGGTTGAGACCAGGTCATCTAAGCCATGGGTCCATGAGTATCAAGACGGGTCAGCATCAAAGCACGGACGCACTCCGCGGGCCATGAGATCCCGCATCCCGAGCGATGCCACGGAGGAAGACCGCTCTCCCGGGAGAGTGTCGATTAGTCCTTGGGGGAAGATCTTGCGATGGGGTGCCACCATCATGTGCCGGGCCTGAATTGGTTTCGTATTTGCTCGCTGCCGACACAATGCTTTTTGTTCAGAGGGCAAGGGACTGGGCAACGCGCAGCTCCCGGAGTCAGCTGGCTTGGTGACTCCCTTGCCTCTACAGGCTGAACTTGTACAGGAAAATACAGGCAAACGGTCTGTGACCATTTGTGTCTGCAGATCACAATGGAATGTTTAATTTAATACACACACAAAGCACACACACATATCAAACAAAGCACATCACACATAGGACACACACACACACAGACTCTTAGCACAGATCACGCGCGTACACCAAACCAAACACACACACACACACTTAGACTCCCGAAGAAGAGTGACAATTATGTTCGAGTGTGGAACAGTCGCGTAATGTCCAATCGAGTGCATGTCGAGTCAGATCCGAATGGCTTCTTCGGATCCAAGATTTTACCAAATCCAACACCAAGCGCACACTGCGAGAGAAACAAAGGGGCCCAAAGGACTTTGCATCACTGTACACAGTGGAGCGTCCTCCGCATCACAGATGCATCACCTTCGTTGGTGCCAAATCTACTGGCACCCCCTGCTGCGTGACATGGTGCTAAGGGTTGATCTGGCACTCGGATGCGTCGCCCGGGCGCACACGCCCACGCCCGCCCACACTCTCACGCCCACGGCACGCCCACGCCCACGTGTGTGTAGAGTGTCTGGCACGAAGAGCGTATAGGCTTACCAAGCACACACACACACACATGCGCGGACTCGCGCGCACATGTCTCTTACGCACAAGAAGCGCACGCACGCAAAGCAATCAGCCGAAAAAGGTACAAGCAATCCAACAGACAAACAAAAAAAGAAGCAATCGAGCAAGCAAGCGAGCGAGCGAGCGAGCCAGCGAGCCAGCGAGCTAGCAAGCAGGCAAGCAGGCAAGCAGGCAGGCAGGCAAGCAGGCAAGCAGGCAAGCAGGCAAGCAGGTAAGCAGGCAAGTAGGCAAGCAGGCAAGGAGGCAAGCAGGCAAGCAGGCAAGCACGCAACCAAACCAACACACAACCGCGCAAGCAGACAAACGAAAGCGCACAAACAGACACACAAGCGCAAACACACAAGTGCGCAAGAACACAAGCCGACAAACACATAAGCGCGCAAGAACAAAAAACGTGCAATCACAGCAGCGCGCAAACACACAATCGCGCAAGAACACAAGCGCGCAATCGCAGCAGCGCACACGCGCGCAAGCAAACAAGCAAACAAGCAAACAAGCAAGCAAGCAAACAACAATTAAAAGCAAGACCAACCGAGCGAGCAAACAACAACAAACACACACACACACATACAAAAAACAAACAAAAGCAAACAAAAGCAAACAAGCGCAGCAAAAACAAACAAGCAAACAAAAAGGAACATTGGCAAACATGCAGACTGAAAAACAAACGACCAAGCGCACAAACTGACAAACAACCAACCAAAAGGAAACAAACAAAACAACACAAACTTACAAGCAAGCGAGCAAGCAAGCAAAACAAGCAAGCAAACAAACTAACAAACAAACAAGAAAAGCCGCACACACACATACAGACACGCACGCACGCACGCACGCACGCGCGCGCGCGCGCGCACGCGCACGCGCACGCGCACGCGCACGCGCACGCACACGCACACGCACACGCACACGCACACGCACACGCACACGCACACACACACACACACCCACACACCCACAAACCCACAAACCCACAAACCCACAAACCCACAAACCCACAAACCCACAAACCCACAAACCCACAAACCCACAAACCCACAAACCCACAAACCCACAAACCCACAAACACACAAACCCACAAACCCACAAACACACAAACACACAAACACACAAACACACAAACACACAAACACACAAACACACAAACACACAAACACACAAACACACAAACACACAAACACACAAACACACAAACACACAAACACACAAACACACAAAC
>CAUJNA010000747.1:105660-160977 GCA_963377175.1 Effrenium voratum
CACCAACACCAACACCAACACCAACACCAACACCAACACCTACACCAACACCAACACCAACACCAACACCAACACCAACACCAACACCAACACCAACACCAACACCAACACCAACACCAACACCAACACCAACACCAACACCAACACCAACACCAACACCAACACCAACACCAACACCAACACCAACACCAACACCAACACCAACACCAACCCCAACACCACACCAACACCAACACCAACACCAACACCAACACCAACACCAACACCAACACCAACACCAACACCAACACCAACACCAACACCAACACCAACACCAACACCAACACCAACACCAACACCAACACAAACACCCACACCAACACCAACACCAACACCAACACCAACACCAACACCAACACCAACACCAACACCAACACAACAACAACAACAACAACAACAACAACACAAACACCAACACCAACACCAACACCAACACCAACACCAACACCAACACAACACCAACACCAACACCAACACCAACACCAACACCAACACCAACAACAACAACACCAACACCAACACCAACACCAACACCAACACCAACACCAACACCAACACCAACACCAACACCAACACCAACACCAACACCAACACCAACACCAACACCAACACCAACACCACCAACACCAACACCAACACCAACACCAACACCAACACCAACACCAACACCAACACCAACACCAACACCAACACCAACACACACACCAACACCAACGCACGCACACCAACGCACGCAAGCACACGCGCATGCATGCATGCATGCGCTGCGCGCGCGGCCACGCACGCACGCAAGCACGCGCCCAGGCCCGCTCGTGCGCCCCGCTTTCGCAAGACCAGGCGCCCATGCGCTCGCGCCCACGCGCCTACGCGCCTTGCACCCACGCGCGCGGGCGCGCGCCAGTGCGTGTGCGCGCCCACGCGGACGCACTATGCTTACGCGCGTCACATGCGAACATGAGCACATGCACATGCGCAAACTCCTGCGCCTTCACCCGCACCCGCACACGCGCCCGCGCCCGCACGCGCGCACGCGCACGCGCGCACTTGCACGCACACATAACATGTCTCCCACCGACAAGAAGCGCGCACGCGCGCAAAGCGCATCCTTTGCAGATGTGCACAGAAAGCTAGCGACTTATGCGAACGCAGTATTCAAATGTGAAGGCATTACTTGCCTCACAATGTCCATTGCAGGCAATTTTTTGATCCGTGGCCCCAGGCCAATCAGATCTGCCCCTGATGGAAGCCTCGAAGTGCTTTGTGCTCAAAATCCAGCGTTTTGCCTGCATTTACAAGGTGTGTTCCAGGAAAGCCTTCAGAAATGCGGGAATGTTGGCATGGTCCAGATATGACAGAGGCTCATGTGCCCATGCCACAGGTTGTGAACTATCTCAAGTCTGAGCCGGGCAAGCGAGTGCTGGTGGACTTTCCAGGTGAATTTCGACTCATCGGGGCTCTATGGAAGCCTTCCGTGGATGTTACACCTTTGGACACAGCGATCCGTGGCAGCTGCCTCAGGTAGCTTTGAACTCAGTTTGTACAACATGCCTTTCACAGGCATTCAAGGGAAGTGCTGCATCCATGCTCAGGTCTCACCAGCGCGGGCATGAAAAATGCCCAACGCTATATTCGTCGCTGGATTGCAATGAAGACACGGAGCAACACAACATGATAGCGAACAGAAGCAACATCGCCAGACATGGCGCAGGTTCCTATGTTGCAGAGCGGGAAGAGCTTGGCTTTGCTGCATTGCGTGCGATGCTGTTTGACGTCACAGAGCAGGCAGCTGGGAGCACTTGGGTGTTCATGCAGCGCACTAGTTGCAGCATACCAATTTGTTGGCAGCGTGCCGACTATCCCAGGCCAATGCCACGCACAAGACGTTCCACTTCGTGTGCAGCATGAATCGAAGAGCATCAGATCGATTTGTAAACCTGCTCAATCTGTTTCTGGAAAGTCAGCAGGCTTGCTGCGTCGCCAAAGGCCAGGTTTGGACGACTACTCAGAAGATATGTTGCAGACACTTGCTGAGCTTGCTCCATTTGTTTAAGCAACGCTCTGCAACGCACCTCACCTCATGGCTGCTTGAAGCTATTTGGCTGTGGCTCAAAATTAAACAGTAGGGGTTACGCGGGTTTTGGTCCATGTTTCCACTTACCAAGGTTCCATTTCGGTACCGGTTTTTTGAGCCACTGCCATTTGTGTGTCTCTTTGTCATGTCATAGCGAACTAGACAGATTGGACGCTTCGAGTATGCCGTTTGGTGACCATGTTGCGCTTTCCAGGCGATGAGCTGTTCCAGATTCCGGAGGCCTTGAGGGCGCAGCTTTGCCCCATGTTCCACCAGGTTGCCTGGTGGCGCATCGACCAATTGCAGGAGCAGTCTGCGCAAGACTTTGTGAATGACGCTTGCCATCATGAGCAACTGACAAAATTACAGATACTGTTTTACTAGTTCTGGGAGGACATGAGGCCACCCGATTGGTTCCACCTCATTTTCCCCACGTCCTCTTTGGGAAACGAACAACTTTGTTTGGAGCTCACACGCGCTCCGTGGGGTTGCAGTTGGAGATTCTTCCTGTAGCTTGGCCTTTCCAAGGACTATCAACGAGTGAACCTCCTAGAGAATGGAGTCACTACTCGCCCCACAACGAATGCACACTTTGACATGCTGCGGCGGCTTCAGCGGTTCACAGCCGAGCAGGTGTTTCAGCAGTGTGCTTTGACATGGCCTGAGCTGAGAGTCCGGCAGTGTCGGAATGTGTTGGAGTGATGCGAATGTGCCATTCATATCCATACATTCAGCCTAGTTTCAGAATGCACGTGATATGTCATGTTCTCAGCAGCTAAGGAGAGAGCAGGCATTGTTTTCTGTGCCGAGGGACAAGTGGAAGGATGTCAATTGTGGGGAGCTGGAGCCTCTTATTCCAGGCTTCTGGCTATTGAGCGTGCAGCATGTGTGTGTGTGTGTGTGTGTGTGTGCGTGTGTTGCATTCTATTTGTTTGTCTGTTTGTCTGTCTGTCTGTCTGCTTGGGGGCAAGGTGGCAGAAGACGTCTTTTCAGAAGCCAAGGTTGCACCACGCTCAGTGTGTTGTCCTTCAACCTGAACATTCTTCCGTTCGGTGTGGCCTCCCTCCGGGGCCACGAGAGCCAGCACAGCAGCGGGCGGCTTCACGAGTTCCTGAATCGCATCAAGGCGGACCTGGAGACCGAGGCCAAAGCGACAGTCGGTCAGGCACCTTGCCGCGGCCAGAGTTGAGATGGCAAGATGGGACTTGTTTTGAGGTGCCCATAGTGCCCCGCTAAACGGGGCAGAATGACAGGGTTTCACAAAGGACCATCTTTGACAGCCCTCTGCAGATGCAGTTTGGGGATGGTCCAGTTGGAGAAACGGCATTTGTCAGTACAATAGTTGACATGTCAAAGTATGGAGTAAAGGACTTTGCAGCAAACGCTGGAAGGACTTCAGGGCGCCAGACATCATTGCCCTTCAAGAGCTGTTTGCGTCTCCTTTCGTGCCCTGCTTTTGCGCACAATCCTATGCTGTAAAGACGATGGCATCGATGGGTTACCATGCGGTGATTGGCCCAAAGCCGAACGTCAGAGACTTGATCTGGCGAGGCAAATGGACAGACAGCGGTTTGGTAATCTTCAGCCGATTGCCTGTGGCAGAGACACGTTCCATCCGTTTTGAGTCGGGTGCTGCGCTGGATGCTGGGGCTTGCAAGGGCGCCATGTGGGCCAGGCGCATGAATTGTACAAGTGTAGGCAAGGCTAGAGGACGCACGCACACACACACACAGACACACAGACGCACGGACGCACGGACACACAGACACAACAAACGCACACACAAACGCGCAAAACACGCACACACGCCAGCAGGAGTGGTAACAATGACATATTGTATGGAACAGCGACCAAACATGTATAACACTGAAGCATGTCTATTCAGGTTTTTCTCCTAAAGGTCTGTCTATTGAGGTTTTTCTCCCATATTGAGTTTTTATCCGTCTCCGCCTCATCCTCCATGTTCGTACAAACTCGTACAAACTGAGTGCTCATCTGCTTTGGCTAAGTTCCTTCGCTCTCGCCCTCAAACAAAAGCACACCCTTCTTCTTAAGCCGCGTAACCTCATGCGTATCAAAGCGCGTCAACCGCACGCTGCCCGTATGGACAGTCTGTCCATTGTTTTTTTGCTCCTCAAACGGCTGTTTGGCTCAAAGTGCAAAGATCCAGTGCCGAATCGCCTTTTCCTAGTCAAACGGCCGTTTGACTCAAAATGCACCGTCCAGGACCGTCTTTGCTAGTCAAGCGGCCGTTTGATTCAGAAAGTACAGATCCGTACCCTCCGGCGACGGCTCCTGGAAGTATCCAAAGAGAAAGAACTGCTTTCCATCAGAAAAAAAGAAAAAACAAGAAACTTCGACTTTTACGCCTCTTCTATCGTAGGTACAATTCTTGGTGGTGTCGTTTGTTGTGGTGACTGTACTTTCTTCCTTTGGCTTTTGGTTTGTGTCTGTGGTTTGACATGGAATATGCGATTTGGGCACTGGATCTATGCATTTTGAGTCAAACGTTTGAGTTGGGACAAAACGGCGTACGGGGACAGCTCCTGGAAAACACCTTAAGAGAAAGAACTGCTTTCCAGTTCAATTCTTGCGCGTTGTGAGCACTCCGCCTTGCCATTAGCCTACGCATTGCGTGCGTCGCCTTGAGCCGGTATACATCCTGCCCAGGCGCAAAGTGTTTCATCGCAAGCGTTGCCATCACCTTGTGCATCGTGATGCTGCACCACTCGCAGCACAGGCTAGCGCCAATTGCGCTAGCCTGTGGTGATGCCTGCGCCTTTGCGCTACAGCTTGTGAGCAAAAGTTTGTGTGCCCGAATCGCCCTCATGTGCTGTTTTGGGCATTACATGATACCTTCAGGACGCAACAGTCCGTCATCCGCCTTGGGCCTTGCCAGCCACTTGCTGTCTTTGTGCCCCACGCTCCTTATGCGCTTCACCGTTGCCTGACGCAGCCCCTTATGGGTCTCGACGCCTGGTCTGCCTTTGCGCACGTGTCAAAACTTGACTAGCCTTGCGCAGAAAGCCCTGGCTAGCAGGAAGAACAGCCTTTCCATTTTGTTGCCCAGAGCCCGCATCTTCGTGCACTCAGGCAGCTTTGCATGTGCAGATCTTCCCGCATCCATTTTTGTGTCAGGTGATTTCAAGCTGAGGCCGCGTCCTCAGCCAAGTTCTTGAGCCACGCTCTTGAACAGCTTCCCCCGCTGGGGTAGCAGCCTTGACACCGCGTCTCTCGGCACCAAGGCTGCTGCGGAGCCTTCGCAAGGCACGCTACCTTGTAGTCAGGGCCGCGCCCTCGACATGCCTTTCCACGCGGGTTTGGCATTCTCTTGACACAGCTCAGGTGCAGAGCTGGAGCAATGCCTTGTCAAATGGAGCCTTATGTTGAAGCTCTGTAAGGACTGCAGCTTGTTGGCAATCGCAATGGAAGCCTCCTCGCAGCCCCAGGTCCTGGCGGAGACGTTTTGAAGGCTCTTCTTTGCTTTTGGCTGTGGTTTGACCAGGAAAAGACGATTTGGTGGATCTTTGCATTAGAGTCAAACGACCGCGTTGACTTGAAAAACTAGACGACGATTGGCCCGGAAGCATAGAGGCAAGTTGTTTTGGATCAAGTAGTTTAGTCGTGCGTTACCCTGACAAGCTGCGCACAGACAGACTCCGCTTTTTGTCAGCGGCTCAAATATGACACTAAAAGTTGAGGATTTTCATGCTCTTCTCAGTACAGGTTCTCCCGGCTCATCGCGATCTTGCCAACCATCATGTTGCGCGTGTAGATCGAGTGGCTCGGCGTGTGGATCTCGAGATGCATACCATGCTTCGGGCGGCTCCAACATGACCAGATACACTACCGCGATGCCTGAACCAACCACCAACCGTGGAGAAACCACCACCACCTGGGCGAAGCGAGACTGGAGCGAAGCTCCTGGACATGCAGGCAACTTACATAGCGAGGTCTGCTGATGTTGTCCGGCTTCACTCGGCTTCCCTTGGCTTCCCTTGGCTTCACTCCAGTGCAACAGCGTGCAATGAGCACAAATGCTCAAGCATGTCATGTAGGCTGTTCAATCTGCTGGTGTTGTCCGGCTTCACTCGGCTTCCCTTGGCGTCACTCAAGTGCAACAGCGTGCAGGCAGCGCAAATGCGCAAGCGTGTCATGTAGGTTGTTCAATCTGCTGATGTTGTCCGGCTTCACTCGGCTTCCCTTGGCTTCCCTTGGCTTCACTCAAGTGCAACAGCGTGCAGGCAGCACAAATGCTCAAGCGTGTCATGTAGGTTGTTCAATCTGCTGGTGTTGTCCGGCTTCCCTCGGCTTCACTCAAGTGCAACAGCGTTCAATGAGCACAGATGCTCAAGCATGTCACGTAGGTTGTTCAATCTGCGGGTGTTGTCCGGCTTCACACACCTCAAACTCAGCATGAGTGTGTTGCAGCGATTCTCTAGCCCAGCTTATAATCTCAACATGCTTCGCTGGCAGAAGTTTCTGAGGACCGAGCCAAGACAAATTTACACCTCAGTTCGTTCTTAATTACAAAACTGCCCAGCGCAGAGTGGCTCCCACGTCACTTCGCAAACAAGACAAGATGCTATGTGAAATGCACATTTTTTATCGGCAGCAATCGTGTGCGGCAGAAAGCCCTGGAAGCGCAAGCAACTTCAAGGACGCCTGGGAAAAAATCCGCCTGCGCCGCACAGACCGGAAGGTCCAGGAGCTGTGGAATGCAGAGCCAGTCGGCGACGCTTCGGAAAGATCCGCCTGCGCCGCACAGACCGCCCGCCGTCCATCACAGCTTCAGCTTTCCAAAGAAGTCCACCAAGTCATCCTCAAGCGGGCAGCCATTAGCTCCATCTAGCGCCCATTCTTCTGCGCCCTTGCCGCAAGAGGTGCAGCCAACATCGAAGTCCGGCGAGTCAGCAAAGTAGCGCAAGCATGTCAGGCAGCGATCCTCCGCTGCGTGCAAGACAAGTGCTCCCTCATCTTCTTGGCCGTCTTTTGGCCGTGCTTCTTGAAGAACTTCTTGCAGTGTGGAGCGTGAGGGCAAGGTCCCACATCCACCGGAGGATGCGGCGCAGCCTTGGGCGCAGAAGTAGAGGCTTTGGATGACCTGGATGCCGACTTGGAAGCAGACTTTCCCGATGGAAAGCGACCAGTTTGCCGGTATCCCCATGGATCCTCTTTGCCAGCAGCGGGCGGCTCTTCACGGCGGGAAGAGGCAGCGGACGACTGGTCTCCTTGACGAAAATCATGGAAGTCGTCCCAGGCTGCCAGGACAGCTCTCACTCGCTCCGGATCCACCTGCGGCGTGCTGGCGAAGCCACTGGAAGTACTTCTTCTTCACGTCTGCGAAAGGCGCCGTGAAAGCGTCCACGTTCTCAAAACCCAGCTCTGACAGCAAAGAACCGAAAGGAGCCGTGGCTGCAAATGATGCGATGTATCTTTTTTTCTGCAACTCGATCTAGAGACGGCTTCGCCCAGCAAGCTAACACGCGCTGCCCAAACACGACAGAGCACGAGAAAGATTATTTTCGCATGCGTTGTATTCCCTGGCCACGCTTTGGAAACATCCGCATGCGCGATGCCAGGAGATCAAATTCCGATTTGTTGGAAAAAGGCGTCAAGCTCTGCGCAAGATTGGCATCGCATGTTCACGCCGTCTTGGCGAGCGTAGAAGTCGAGACACGTGAGACAGTGCGCTTCAGCTGCATACAAAAAAAGTACTCTTGCTGCCGGTCCGAGTTCATCTCCTTCTTCTTCTTGTTCAACTTGCCGCAGTGCGGCACAGCCTTGCTGGCTCGTGCAAACGAACAGCGTGCGCAGATTGCGTACTCGTCGGTCTGCTGCTCGCCGAAGAAGCAGGCCTGGTGTCTGCAGAAAGCTGCAGCGCTTCTCGCCATGCCAGAAATAGACGATGCCGATCCAAGAGATCGTGCCACTGGCCGAATGGCTCGTTGATGTGCTCTTGCCAGAGTCCTGCAGCAGCAGGATGGCTGAGCTCCTTGAGCGCAAACAGACTTGAAGCGCAGGCCTCCTCCACATCATGCAAGGTAGCATTCCGAGGAGATTCGTCCGGCAAGCCTATCTTTTCTAGATAGTGCAAGAAGTACCGACGTGCTATCCACGCCTCGAAGCCAAAAGAGCGCGAAGGTCTAGGCGGGGACCGGGAACGCTGCCGTTCTCCTTCCAGCACAGACCCTGTGGCTAGGGAAGGTGCTCCAGTGCGAAAAGCCTCGAAAGCTCGGAGCTGCAGCCCGGCCTCGCGATCACGCTCTGCAGGATTGCTCTGGCTGCGCGAACGCACAGCTTCACGAACTAGGTTTAAGTCGACGCTGAAGGGCTCTTCGCAGCGAAGGTCCAGCCGCTGCAAGAAGTCCAAAAAGTACTTGTGCGCGATAAAGTCGTGCAGGGGCACAAGCATCGGAAGGTCAGCAAAAGGAAGAAACACAACTCAGGAACGCAAAAAAACCGTTTCTGCACGAGCCAAAGATGCGGCAAGTCTCCGCCGCTGATATGACATACGCGTGCACTTGCTGACACAGCGGCAGACGTTCTTTTTTTGGAGCAATGTCGCATTTCCGCAAGCGCTCTAGCTCGCGCATTGGAAATTGCCGCCCGTGCGGCTGCGTGAAAAAAGGCTAGCTTCGACGAGCAGACGGCAAAGCTCGTTTCCCGAGCGCCACCTCCAGGACATGTCGGTAGCGATCTTCGTTCTGCGCCCCCAAATCATGGGTGGCGGCAAACCACGATGGCTCCGGAGGCAATGCGCACGCCTTGCAACGTCAACATGTTGCATTGGCTCACTTGTCTGACATCTGAGTCTCGACTTGGAGGCAGCGTCAAGCAATCCAAGCAAGTTTCACAAATTCCAGTCTTCTCGTACTCGAGCTTTCCCCCGTCTGAGTACGAGAGCGACTCTGAGCAGTCGCAGCCCAAGCACTTCGTGTCCTGCAGTGCCTTTTCGGAGCCGAGGCAGTCCTTGAGCTTCTGCTTGTACAGGTCAAGAAGGGGCTGTTTCACCCAATACGTGAAACCGGACATGGCGGGCAAGTAATCTTGTTGCTGAGCCAATGTAGGTGGGAGACACACAAACAGCGAGGCAAAAGCAATGCAAGGCACGCACGGCTGCAAGAGACAAAGACTCTCGCTGAGATGGGAACCAGATGGACAAGAGCAGGCTTCCTGCCAGCATATGCGCAGACCACAACAGATTCGATAACACAACAAAGGTCAACGCTGCAGCGTCACGTCTGGGGCCTTGCGCCAGTGATGCGCTTCGCCAGGCGAAGCTCACCAAGCTTACTGGCCTGGCGCGGGCAAGCTGCGCAAGTGCACAGGAAAGAAGTCGCGTGAGGTGCTGCTTCTGTATCCTTGCTCGAGCCACGCTATTGGATTCTGCAGCGTGCGCGGCACTGCAGAAGGCTTGCGAAATGCAAGCGCTGCGAACATTACTCAGTGGGACCGCGGGCGAACACGTCGCACCTGGCGAACAGGCACGCGAGGAAAAGCCACTGGCCCAAAAACAGCAACCGCAACTGCGTCTGAGCGACTGCCAGACTGGTCCAATTTTACATTCCGGACCGCTATCAGCTTCTGCGCTTGCGCGTCGGAAACAGCTGCAGCAGCCGAGCGAAAAGCTGCGAAGCAAATGCATTGGGATTGCTTCGCCGTCACTGTCGGCCCTTCCGCTGATCAGCTCGCGCGTCGGAAATGCCCGCCAGCGCTTGCAGCAACGGGCGTGACAGCAACCGCGCAAAGCGACTGCGCCATGCCGCTCAGACATCTCCAGACGCCGAGGAGCTCTGCTGGGCCATCTTTCTGAGGCGGACGTAGCTGCTGATCCACATCCACCTCACGGAAGTCAAAGACACCACGGAGCTGGCCAGAGACTCCATCTCCTCGCACGTCAGCTGCAGGCCGTAGAACCGAAGCTGACACGAGAAGTGCGTCTGCCGCTCCTCCATAGACGATGTTGGTTCTAGAAGACCAAGGTAGGGCGTCATCCACTGCAGGAAGGCCACGCAGACGTCAGCAAGCCGTAGACTTCCGCCTCAGAGCGGAACCATTTGTGATCCATGGCCTGGCAGAGCTTCATGCAGCGAGGTGTAGAAGCGAAGCGGAAAGCGCCCAGATAGGTGCGGTGCCACATTGGGTTGTCTCCCGTGTGCTTCGATGCAAGCTGCGGCTCCAACTTCAAGCGGCCCAAAGGCAAGAGGGTGTGCAGAGTCCGCAACATGTCCTGCCAAACCACAGACGCAACAGCGACCAACGCAGAGCATAACACGAAAGCAGCAAGGGTCCTGCGCAACCTTGAACACAAAGGGCGGGATAGATTCGTGATGCCTCCTTCCCTTGCGCTTCCGCTCCCCCGTCTTCTCGGCGTCCGCGAACGGCATGTTGGCGTCCAGCTCGCGCTGCTCCCGCGTGATTGCCGAGCCCAGGTAACGGTCTTTCGGGGCCCCAAAGAAGCCAGCCTGATTGTCGGACCAGCTCTCCAATCCCCGCTTTGCGCAGAAAGACTGCACATAGTACTTGCAGGTCTCCGGCCAGGCATCATCCGCCAAGGACACCCACATGGAGGCAGCCAGTTTCCCTTCCACGAGGCTGCCGTTCAAGGGAGTCGTCCTGGATGAACACAAGCCAAGTTACCAGCCAGGTGTTGGGCGAAGGATTCCCTTGCACATGCACCATTTCCCTGGTGACAACGCCGTTCAAGTCAAACTTGACGGCCAGCAGCGGGCATCGTTGCAGAAGCTTGCTGCACACAGTGTTCCCCCAGACGCACATGCGCCGCTTCGGCCACGGAGGAACAGAGGGATGTTCTGATGGAAGCGAAGCTGGACCAGAGACATGCGACGATGAGCCGGCATCGACTGCAGCGCCACGCTCATCAGAGGACACCGACATGCTAGTCGCAGCGCCAGAGGAGTAAGACTTGGAAACCTCTGGCTTCGTGCCAATGCGAGCCTGTTCCACCATGTCGTGGAGGCTGTCCTGCAGCTCCTTCATGATGCGCTCAGCCCCCGCGCGGTCCAACCTGACAACGCATGCGTGCCAACCTTCACCAACACATAGCGAATTATACACGGCAAACTTGCAGGAACCAAGAACAGCTGAGTCGCCTCCAGACATCCTTGGCGAACGACTTCTGCGAAAACACCGTTTTCAGAACATCCCGGATTTGCTTCATTGGCGTCTTCCAGCTGTCGTGGACAAAGACTTGCCACTGACTGGCGGGACTAAGCAAAGACTCCAGGTAGCTGTCGTACTTAGCTACGATCTTGCAGAGGTTGGAACCCACAGGCTGGTTTGGGTGCAATTCTTCCGTGTTCTGCAGAGGGTCGAGGTCGATGAAGGCCCAAGTCTCATCCGGGCCTGCCGATCCGAGCAAGGAAGCTTCGGAAAACTCCGCCGGCCCCCTCGCTTGGGCGGCAATACCCATGGCTTCGGACAGCCGCGAGCCAAGGTTGTCAATCTTCGCATCCCAGGGAGTGAAGCCGCGAAGAAACAACTGCAGCAGTGTGCGAATCATGCCCAAGTGCATCTTGGCGTGGAGGCGAAGCAAAGTCGGAGAACAGGGTTGCAGCCATTGCTTACGGGCCACCGTCTCTCCAATCTCAGCGGCGCGCTCAGCGATGATCACTGACGCCACGTCAGTGACCGGGGTCTCTGAACTTCCGTTGAGACTCCGAGAACAATCGCCTTGCAAGAACACGCCGCCGTAGTATGAGGTTGCTGGCCTGTTCGAACACCTTCGTCTCTTTGAGGCAGTGAGTGGGCCATTCTTTCCCTGACCTCCCATGCTTGAAAGTGAATTTCAAAGCCGAAGGATATTTCTCGCAGAGATACACTCTCTTGAACGCACCCTCGCCCACAAAGAACACTTTGTCCTGCAGGTCAATGCGAGTAGTGCCGTCCGCCGACGCAAACGTCATGTTCACTTGCCCAGAAATCGGCAGGTAGGGCTTGCGGTGGTCTCGCTGCATCACGGTCATTTCGAACTGCTGCAACTTCTTAGAGAGCAAGCGAGACAACACTTCCATGGCGTCGAGAACACACTAGGCTAGAAGCTACGCAAAAGCTATGTAAGTTGCGGGCCCAAGCCACCGAAACAACAGGTCTAGCGCATCGTCATGGCAACATCACGTCTACATCAAAAGGACACACGCGAGCTACTACTCTCGGCAATTGCTGAGCCCGCGCCATCCGTAGGATCCAGGACAAAAAGGCCCAAGTTTCATCCGGACCAGCAAACCTCAGCGACAACGCTTCGGACAATTCCGCCAGCCATCTCGCTGGGGCAGGGGCAGAGGCGGCAGCTTGTCAGGGTACCTTGGATTCCTAAGTTGATCAAAAACAAACCCATCGCAACAATGTACTGAGCTTAAAAGCTGCAACAACTGCTAGCTGCGTATTTCTTGCTTTCCCTCGCACAACACGCCACCACCTCATCACTATGGCGACGGTCTCTTCCTCTAAAGAAGAGGCTTATTTCATTAGTCCATCGCACAGGCTCATTGCACACGCAAAGTTCGCAAGCAAGCTAAGCTCACTTCACGAGCGAACGACGCAAGCTTACTTTTCTGTCTATCCTGCCAATCGTCTCATCTAACGGCTTCAGTCAAAGTCTTGGCAAGACAAGCAAAATGACAAGATGCAGGGGTGTCGGTTGTTCAAGCTGCTGGTGTTGTCTGGCTTCACTCGGCTTCCCTTGGCTTCCCTCGGCTTGGTGGCGTTGCAAAGCCAGCAGATATGCCCCTTGGCAGACCAGCTTGGAAAATCTAGTACTTGTACATTGACCAGTCTCCTCTCATCTCTGCCAGAGCACACTCCCACTGGTTTGCCTGCCAACTTTTTCTATAGGCGTCACTCTTGTTGAATTCCTGCTGCGTGTGCCTCTGGTGAGGCATTTTGTCTACTAATAAGATCCTGAAGCTCCAAGCCAATGCCTCAAAAATGCACTCATATGTCTTTCCCTTAGCTCGCATTGCCTTCGGGAAAGCACACAAGGGCACTCTCAAGCCCTTTTCTCCAAACAAGCGCAATGTAATGGTCTCCAGAGTCTGCGATCTGTCAGAATTGAATGGGGCTCCATCGATCCATAGCCCCAAGAGCAGCACCTTCTCATCCTTGGCCAAGTCGAAATTTGCTAAATGCTGCTCCAGGTCGGGCCGTTCAGGCAAGATTGCCCGTTGGTGCTCCAGCAAGACCCGAGGGTCATTCACCTTCAACAGCGCGTGAACCACTTCATGCGGCATCAGCATGCGCAGCTTGGATTTCTCCTCTGCATCCGTAGCCTCATTGAAGGCTGTGACTTGCAGCTCATACGGCGCAGGCCATTTTGTGTTTCGAAAACACTTTCGCAGCAAATTTCTGTAAGCATTCTTGCCTGGCGCCACCTGCAAATCTTGGATGTGCTGCGTTCCAGCCAAGGAAGCGTTGCCTAATACTCTGGCTGACCTTTGTCCAGATAAGTCATTATTCAAAAAAATGTCAATCATGTCTGCTCGAAACCTCTTCTCCGGAGGAATGTCATTCACTTCCTCGCATGGCAGTGTCCTTTTGTTGTACATCTCCTCCAACCAAGGAGGCTTTTCTGCCTTGCCCTACCAAACAAGTGCACGCTTGAAAGTTATGGCGCTTTAAGGCGAGCGCTTAAGAGATTTAGCTTCGCTTTATCTTATTTTGAACTCGAGCATTCTTGGCTTTGACTGCAGTGATTGTGGGCCAACCTTCAAACTACGAGTGTCCGATCACAGCTTGAGCCAACCAGCCAAGAAAATATAAGAGGCATGCAGACACACACACAACCACCCATGCGCGAAGCATCTCAATGACTCGATCTGCTGCTTTTTCCATCTCTAGGACAAGCCTGCAAACAAAATGCACCGGCGTGGCTCCTGTACTATATCTTCTCAGGAAAGAAACTCTTGGTCGTTTTGTAGATCAGCTTCACTGCTTTCTCGTGCATGCTTGCCTTCTGATTCAATTCCTTCAGCTGGGCAAGCAGATCTGGCGGCACCTCCTGCTGCTTGTCGGTTGGAAAGGGAATGGCCAGCTGCGTCCTCACCTCTGACAAAAAGCCAGACGACTGCTTGTCAGCGTTCTCCAACTCTCCCAGCTTTTTGCCCCAGCTGTTGTCCTTCAGACCAGCGATCTCGGCTGTCAGGAGCTTTAAGTCCTCCAACAGCTTGCTGAGGCGAACCCTTGCAGCTTGCAGGCTCTTTGACTCAGACTTGGCATCAGACAAAGATGCAGACATGCCATGCTCAACTGCAGAAGAACTGGCCAACTCTGGCCGGCCCAGCAAGTCCAAAGCCATCTTTTGGCTCGCCTTGCCTTTCATGCCCGCAGCAGTGCTTGACATACTGCTGCTCGTCCTTGTGCCCTCAGTGTTCTTCTTGCCCTTGGTGTAGACAAAAAGGTACTTGTGCAACTGCTTGAACTTTGGGTGTTCTTGCACCTGCCTCGAGTGGCCAAAGCTCTTCTCAGATTTGGAGAGGATCTCCTCCAAAATCTCATCCTTGTCATTTTCTGACAGGCCGGCTGTGTCAATATGCTCGATGGCAAAGATCCCTTGCCTCAGCTGCGTTGGCGCAATCCCAGAATGCTGCTAGCAAGCCATGAAACTGCAGAGCAAAACAAGAGCCACTACTAAGCCAAACAACCTGGTGAAGAAGTTGGTGACCAAGGACCCAGTCTCGTCCTTAATGTTAGATGTCAGGGACTCCAGGCTGTGGACCCAGCTGCAATTCTTCACTCCGAATTCTTGCAGTTTGTCCAGAATCAACTTCTTCTCCTCAATGGTGCCCGCTTCGTACTCCTACCAAGGAGATCAAGCTGTCAGTTAAGTAGGTGGCCAAGAAACCCACTGCAAACTCAAACATGCGTGCGGCGGTCCTGCAACACCTTCTGTGCGTCATCCTTCTGGGAGTCACTGGTTTTCTTTGCCTTCACTTGGTATTTTAGCGAAGTGAGAAGCGCGCTCACTGTGCCTCTGGCGTGGTGGGGCCCCAGACCCATCCTGCTCCATGGGCGCCTGGCCATCTTCCTTTTTGGCAGCTTGGTTTGAGGCCGAGGCATCGTTAGCAGTCTCCAAAACAGGCTCCTTGACACGTTTCGGTTTTGCCTTGGGCGTTGTTCTCACTTCCTTTTTGACTTTCTTGCCAGCTGAAGCTTTGGCAGCTGACTTTGCAGCCATAGCTTTGGCAGTCCTCCCCATTTTGGGAGCCATGTCGATATGATCCTTACCTGACCTAAGCTTGAGCCTTCTCAACACTCGACGCCCAGAGAAACACTGCTGCGCGCGTGTCTTTATCTTAAACACTATGGATTGAGATTCAAACTCTGCGCCCAAGCCTTTTTGTTTTGGCACATTCCAATGCCAAGCTCAGCCTCTGAAACCGTACATCCTTCTGAGATCTTCTAGTTCGTTTCTACCTGGCCCAAAATTATCTCCAGCATTGGGCAGGCTTTGCTGCAAACTACTCAGGAGACTTGGCGTGGTGCAATGTTCTCAGGCAATCTGTACCAAGGTGTCCTGCTCTCCCAGCCTGACTGATGAAGACTTACATGACAGATTGTTCCTGCCAAACTGCGCCAGTAGCTTAGCAGCACGGGGTCCCCATCAGGCCATACCATGGCTGACAACTGTGGGGATCTGGCTAAAACAAACCAGAACGGCTATAAACCATTGCCTCACAAGGGAGTGTCAGACAGCAAACTCAATCCTACCTGATTCAAACTTGATAGATTCATTTCAAGTGTAGCACTACTGCAATCTTTCAAAATGCAATGTAGTCCAAACTAAAAATAAACAACTATATCAAGTCACAACACCATCCATGGATTGCCTTCAGACACATAATGTATTTTATTCCTCCCACACCCTGCCCGAAAATAATTTTTAACAAGCATTTTTAACAATTTTTTAACTGTTAAACATTTTGAATTTAAATGGAGTTTCCTTTTAAACTCAAAATTTTTAACAGTTAGACATTTGTTAAACATGCTTGTTAAAAATTTTCTGTATGTTGTTGATTTCCTAACCAATGCCAAATGCAGTGATAATTGTGTGATCAATATCAAATCAGTGAATCTGCAAGACTGAGTTGGGATCTTGTAAGAAACTTGGCAAATCACACCAAACAAGAATGCACACACTTGACTGCAAGCTGAAAACCATCAATGGGCACACAGCCCCAATGTCTATTAGTGAAGGTGCAACCAGCCTCCTTCCAAGGAGGATGCCTCCTTCTTAGGAGGCTTGCCATGGTCTGATAAAAGACCAAGTCAAGTCAAACCACAGTCTACCTCACAGCCAGCACTGCAAGGCGCTTACAACCAGCAACATACTTGAACAGTGGCTACAAGTCTGATATTCTGAGGCCGTGGCTGCATGGCGAAGTCCACCAGGGTTACATCTGAGTTCCTAGCGCCTTGCAATGGGTATCAAAGATTAGACATGCCAAAAAAACAAACAAATGCATCTTTGATCGCAAGTCAATTTAAGACCATACCAATTAAGCCTCCTGCCAAAAAGGTAGTCCTTCTGAAAAACAACTCCTCCTACCAAGGAGGCCTTTTGTCTGAGGCAGCAGCTGTCCAAGCACGCTCCTACACCCCAGACATGTTTGGCAAGATGCAACAATCATGGCAACTTGACCAGGCAAACAAGTTTGAGCACATCTGCCATGCATTTTCCCATCCAACACGCTCGAAGATTCCACGGTACCGTGATCTGATCTGGCCACTCAAGCATCTGCCTGGTCAGGACAAGCGTCTTGCACAATTATCAAAACCGTAAAAAATAAAGCTGGCCTTGTTCTCCGACGGATCTGCTGCGGGCTTCTCGGGCTTCTTGAAAGTATCGCCTTCCTGCAGGGTAGATTCACACAAAAAAAGGACACTCCAAAAAACATGGCAAATCAATGTGATCTCTCAAGGCAGTCCTTGGCCAGCCGGATGGCCTTTGCCACTGCACTGGGATGGCCAGGTCCAACCCACCTTCCATTCACCTTCAAAGAACTGATCTGAGCTTCCAACCAAGCTTTTCGTTTCCGTCCCTTGTTTTTTTCTCACCCTTCTCGGGCGGGCTCTTCCTCCCAGCCGTGCCAGTAGGATCTTTGCCAGCTTTCAAAGGCGCCCTGCTGAGTTTCAACTGCATCCTGCTGAGCCTCAGTGGCCACCACTTCGGGCTGCTTCTCAGCTGTGGCCACCTCTTCGGGCTGCTTCCCAGCTGCAGCAGCTGCAGCAGCTGCAGCCACCACCACCGGCTGCTCATTCTTTCCCTGCTCGCGCTCCTTTCCACCAGCACGCCATGGGTGCAGAGTTGCTAGCTCTTTGAAGTCCTCTGCGGATTTCCCAAGCATTTTTGCTTTCTCCTGAGCTTGGTCCCTTCCTTTGGCCTCCTGCAAAGCCCACTTCGCACAGTAGGATTTTGTCTCCAAAGGGACATCGGCACTTTTCTCCATCTTGATGCTGGCGCTCAAGAGCTCGGCTGCCTTTTTTTCCTTCACTGCCCACTGGTACCCTGCCTGGGCCGCAGCATCTTCCGCCGCAGGCACCTCTTGCTGCCTAAATTTAAGCTGTCGTGTCGCACCAGGTTGCTCATTTGAGCTGTTGAGACCATATCCCCAGGCTCAGTCAGCAGCAAGCTCTTGTCGTGATGCAGCAGCTGCAGACCAGCTTCGACGCCCTTGTCCGTCCCCGTTCGGTAGTCGACCAACACAGCAGCGTCCGCCGCTGCGATGGAGTAGCAGTCTGCCGTGATGCTCAGCGTGTCGTCGCCGTTGGCCAGCGCAGCAGAGAGAGGAGCCTCCAGATGCAGGTTGCGAGCGACGTTGCTTCCGCGAACGAGCTCCCAAGTCGTGAAGCCCGCCCAGGCCGGCGCCTTAACAACTCCGCCTCCGGGAAGCTGCAGGGCGGCGAGCTCCGCGAGGATTGCGTCGAGGGCGCCCTGGAGCGTGGTCTCGCTGGCTGAGAGCGCGGCGTTCGTGGCGTACGAGGCCAGCAGCGTCGTGTCGGCCTTGGCCCCCTGGAGCGCCGAGATGCTGGCGTCCCGGCTAGCAAGCTGCGCTGCGACGAAGGCCTCGGTGGCGAGACCCAGCAGGGCATTTGCTATCTTGGTGTCTACCTCCAGTGGCGTGTCCAGCCCGTCCACCGTGGAGAGCAGGGCGGCCAGCGCGCTTGCGTCCGCCTTGCCGACGAGGGCGGCGTCCAGGGCTGCCGTTGGAGAACACCGCGCTGAAGATCTGAACGACTTCTTGCACCGGCGCCCTCCAGCTTTGGTCCACGTGAGCCGCGTAACTGCTGCGCGGGTTCAGCAGCGTTGACAAGTGGGTCACGGACCGGAGGATGATCTTGCACAGGTTCGAGCCCCGGCTGGTTGGCGTGGTGAACCGACGTCTTCTGAAAAGGGTCAATCGATGAGGACCCAGCGGTCATCCGGACACGCAGACCCAAGCGAGGAAGCTTCGGAAAATTCCGCTCACCTCTCCGCTTGAGCGCCGATAGCCCGTGCCTCCGACAGTCGAGCGCCAAAGTTGTCCAGCTTCGCGTCCCACGGCGTGAAGCCCCGCAGAAACGACTTTAAAACAGTACGAGCCAATCCCAGCTGCATCTTCAAGTGAAGTCGAAGCAGCGTGGAAGTGCAGGCTTGCATCCACTGCTGGCGGGCCACGGTCTCACTGACCTCGCACGCGCGCTCGGCGATGGTGACAGACCCAACGTCTGTTGCCTGCCGAGCCTCGAAGACTACGCGACCAGTCGCCGTCCAAGAAAACTCCTCCAAAGTAGGCGACCATGAGGTCATGGCAGGTAGAGGCTTGGTCGAACACCTGTGGCTCCTTCAAGCAATGCAGCGGCCAGCTTTGCTTGGCCTGGCCAACCTTGAAGGTGAACTTGAGAACCAGGGGATACTTCTTGCACACCATAACCCTCTTGAAGGCGCCCTCGCCAACAAAGCACACTTCATCCTCCAGAGTAATGCGGCTAGTGCTCAAGGCAAAAGTCATCTTGACTGCGCCAGACAGAGGCAGGCGCTTCTTGGTGGACTCCTTCTCCCGCACCTCCGCTCTCGAGTTTCTTAGAGATCAAACGGGAGAGCACCTCCATTTTGCGAAGCTGAACACACACACGGGAGATCAAAAGAAGCAGGAAGCAGATCCACACACACAAAACAAAGCAAAGTGGCTTGAGCAAAAACAACGTGGTCATAGACGCACTTCCCCAGCTTCATGTGGCCATCTCTACCCCTTCGAGCCTAGCATGTAATATGTGACAGGGATGCCACAGCAGGAGGCCACACTAGATGCGCACTGCGCTAGCCAGACGTGCGTTCCTGTGAGTAAGCGTCTGAGGCCTGCGCGCAGGAAATGCCTTGCAGCGCAGCTTTGTGCGGTAGTGCGCCGTGAGAGCCTCGTGTGGATGCGCAGCTGAGATGAGTCAAAGCGAGAGTTGCCAAGCGAGCGCCACACGGCGCACACGACCGGAGCATCTAAGGCCCGCGCGTGGACAAAGCAGAGGCCGCGGCTCCTGACACGACGAAGCGAGCATGCGGCATAAGGTGGCTGGCGACCCGCCGGGGTATCTGAGGCCCACGCATGGATAGGGCAGAGGCCGCAGACACGCTCTGCAGCGAGCATGCGGCGCAAGGTAACCACTGCGGCTAGCCTGACTTCTGCTGATCACCGGCACTTTTTTTTTTATCATGCGCGCTGCGCGATGCGCTTCAAAAATGCACCGCCGACTTGGTCGCTCCGGAAACGTCCGCTGGCGACCAAGCCGGCGGGAGAGCAAACGCGCCCGCGAGCTACATGGCTCGCTGGCAGTCAGCGGACAGTGCGTATAGAATGTTCTGCAGCTGGTCCTTGACCTTGCGCGCTTGCTCGCTCGAAACAACGATCGCGCGCCATGCTCGAGACCTCCTACCACAAAAAAAGCTATGCAGTCCAGACGCAAAGTAATGGCACACGCCAAGACTCGTGAAGGAGATCTGGTGGATGCGCGCCTGCTTCGGGTGAGCGTCCGGCTCCAGGTCGCCCTGCTGGCACCGTAGCAAAGCCTGATTGCGCAAGGTTACGAATCAGCCAGGCGAGACGTGGGTGTGCGCAAACGAACGATGTGCCGCGTGGCCTCCACGGGCGTCGGCTTGAGCCCCCATCTGCCGGCCCAGTGAGGCATCGCCTTCTCCCCGCTCACGAAGATCTTGTCGGACGTCCTCCGGAGTAAGCCCAACCCACAGCGTGAGGCCGGAGCACGCGGGCTGCTTCGAGGCGTCCGACATGGCTGAGCCAGCTGGGAAAAAAACTCGTGCTTTCGACTCAGAAGCTTCGAAGCATGTCCAAATGACGCGCGCATGCCCAACCATGCACGCCCAGCAAGTCAAGAAGCAAATGGCACCGAGATCCCTGCTTTTCGAGTCTGCGACCTCAAGGGTCCCATGCAGAGAGCCAGAGCGCGGGAAATGCTCTGCAGGTAACTACATGTGTAAAAGACACAAGGCTGAATGGTCCACTCTCAGCAACCGTCTAAGGCCCGCGCGTGGATACGTGAGAGCCCAAGGTCCTGACATTTGGACAACAGCGTGTCTTGGCCAGCGTGGCGCAAGCAACAAGTAACTTACTCTATATACCCAAGGAAACACTGCAAGGTGCCCTCTGAGGCGTCCGACGTGGCTGAGCGAGCTGGAAAAGACTCGTGCTTTCGACCCAAGAGCTTCGAAGCGCTTTCAATTGACGCACATGCGCATACCCAACCACGCACGCCCAGCAAGTCAAGAAACAAATGGCACCGAGATCCCCGCCTTTCGAGTCTGCGACCTCAAGGGTCCCACGCAGAGAGCCAGAGCGCGGGAAATGCTCTGCAGCCACTCTCAGCAACCGTCGAAGGCCCGCGCATGGATACGTGAGAGCCCAAGGTCCTGACATTTGTGATAACAGCGTGTCTTGGCCAGCATGGCGCAAGCAACAAGTAACTTACTCTATACGCCCAAGGAAAAGCTGCAAGGTGCCCGCTGAGGCGTTCGACCTGGCTGAGCGAACTGGAACAGACTCGTGCTTTCGGCCCAAGAGCTTCCAAGCACTTTCACATGACGTGCATGCGCATACCCGACCACGCACGCCCAGCAAGTCAAGAAACAAATTGCACCGAGATCCCTGCTTTTCGAGTCTGCGTTGAAAGATACGACGGCCGCATGCTGTGCGCGAAGCTGTGTGTGGCGCGGTGCGTCGGTGCGTGAAGCGCGCGCGATGCTGCGTGCGATGCTGCGCGTGATGTGAGTGTGACAAAGCAAGACTAAAACATAACACAGCAATAAATAGCATGTGCCACATGCCCAGGCGCTTCAGAGCAGCGTCGCGCGTCAAGCAGAAGCATAGGAGCAAAAAAACAGCTAGCTCTACGCGGCAAAGGGCGATAACTGTCCGCGCCAGCTTGAACAAACCACCAGGCGCGTGGCGCGGAAGGCGAGGCGGGGGAGAACCAACATGAGGCACCGTGGAGAAACCGCCGCCGCCTGGGCGAAGCGAGACTGGAGCGAAGCTCCTGGACACACAGCGTTCAATGAGCACAAATGCTCAAGCATGTCATGTAGGTAGTTCAATCTGCTGGTGTTGTCCGGCTTCGCTCGGCTTTTCTTGGCTTCACTCAAGTGCAACAGCGTGAAGCAACACAAATGCTCAAGCTGCTGATGCGAGTTGTTCAATCTGCTGGTGTTGTCCGGCTTCACTCGGCTTCCCTCGAAGAGCAAAACGTGGAGACAGGGCAAGCGCTCAATCTGTCTGGCAGCAGCGAGGAAGATCGCGTTCGAGAGTTATTTCGCTCGCCGGCTTCTCGTTCCAACTTTTCCAGAACTACTTCGCCCGCCAGCTTCTCATTCCAACTTTTCCAGAACTACTTCGCCTGCCAGCTTCTCTTACCAACTTTTCGAGAATTACTTCGCCTGTCACCTACGTTGCTTCCGGGCCACTCGTCTGCATGCTGAGCGCCCAGGTGCGCGTGGCACGGCGCGTGACGCTGAGCGCCATACTGCGCATGCTGTGGCACATGATGCTGCGTGTGGGGCTGCGCGTGGTGTTCACCAGTGCGGACTTTGACTTGAGCGTATGTCGCGCCGGAGTGGGGCTGGTGGTGTTGCTCAAGTGCGTTTGTAGTGCTGCCTGCTAGCTCTGCCGGAGTTGTCCTGCAGACAAGCAAGAGGCAAAAGCCCAGACCGCTCATGACTCGCTCGCATTGTTGTTGCTCGTCGCACGCGAGGCGGGTGTCACGCGCTTGCAGACAGTCTGCCACTGAGACAACAGAGCTTCGAAAACATTCGCCTGCTCATTGCGCTCAGCAACAAGCCGTGCATCACTACCTGAGCTACTCGTGACCTATGCTACCCGGAGGACTCACAAAGATCACGCATGCCGCCGCGGAGGCTGGAAGTGCCAAGGTCGTCCTGGAAGTCGCCGGAGTCCGACCACCAAGATGCTCCTCCTCCCACGTCTATGTCGCGCCAGACTGGGGTCGCTCGCGCGTCGGAAACACCCGCCAGCGCGAGCCATCCATCTCGATGACGAACGGTGTGGTAGCCGAGGCTGCGTGTCACGCACGAAGCTTTTGCCGGACTCGCCGCTCAAAAGCGCCAGAGGGGAAGAGATCGGATACGAACTCGGAGCTGTGCCAGCCAAGCTTTATAACGTAGGACAGCGCCCTGCTCTCGTCCCGAAGTGCTTGCTCTTCGAACTGCTGCATCCTCTCCACGAGCGTGGCGTTGTGGGCGTGCAAGTGCCCCTCAAACACGTCCCTCTCAGGCAAGTCGATGATCCACAAGTCGTCCAACTTGCGCGGGCGAGATAGCATGACGTATCGCCAGGCCGTAGTCTGTGTCTTTCATCCAGCTGGGCCTGGAAAGGAAGGCCACGACACCCCGCCGGGCAGTCACGCCCTGCAGCGGCACCTGCTTGCGCCAGGCAAGCCCGCCCCAGCTTTGACGGCTTCCCACAGCTCGTCAGACATGCGCGTCCCACTTCGCATGTGCTGCAAAAGCTGCACGAGCTGTCGCCCAGAAACGCAATCCAAGAAGCGACCTGTGCCGGTGAAGTGGACAACCCGCTGCAGCAAATGCTTGAATAACAGGCGCCCCAGCTCGGACGCGTTGCTGACCTCAAGGAACACTCAGAGTGAGGCATGGCCTACATCCAGCCGTGGAAATGCGTCTGACTAAAACACAACACTCAAAGCTCACAAACGCGGCAAAGCCCTTGGAGCCTCCTCCGAGTCGTCGTGAAGGCTCTGTCGCTGCCTTGGCCGAAACCCACTCACAGAGCGACTTCTGCGTGGCTGGGCGCAGCTGCAAGAAGTCCGCCAGCTGGATGCTGATGGGCATCTTGCCAAACCACTCCTCCATGTACTTGCTCATGTCCAGGCCCACAGGCTCTTGTCGCAGCAAGGAAAACCTATAGCCGGCCGCGTGATACACATCTGGAGGGTTCATGGACAGCTCGTCCATCACTGTGGCAGAGGCCCGGGCAATCTGCGCCTCCATGGCGCTGCCCTTGGCCTTCCGCGAAGATTTCGGCGGTCCAAGCCAGTGTTTGGGCTCACGTTGGCCCACTTGTGCAGCGTCCTTGCCTCGGGGCCAAAGAGTCTGACGGCTGCGTGGGTGGGCGCTCCCACGATGTAGCCAGCGCGCCCATGGAAAAGAGGAGCACCTTTGTGTAGGCCCAAGTTTTGCCAGAGCCCCCTGCGCCAAGCCACAAGCAGTTGCACTTCTCGCTGCTGGCCCCATCCGCCAGGCAGCTGGAGAAATCCGTGCGCTTGTCATACATCTCCTGCATGGCGTTCACGACCGGAGCCACTGCCAGAACTTGCTGCTTGTTCAGGGTGTGCTTCCACACCAGCTCCAACGCGTACTTGGCCGGGCCAAGGCCGCGGGCGTTCAAGTCCACCAGGAAAGGATCCAGCGTCTCCGGCACCGGCGCAAAAACCCATGTCTGCGTCACCTGTGGCCGCAACGGGGCAGTTCCACGAAACCAAGAGACAGCAAGCTAGAGAAGCACATGAAAGCAACAGCGACCGAAAACCGAGCTTGCATGGGATACACCGCGCCTCCAGAAAGAAACTCCAGGCAGCGCTTTTGAGCGCCAAGAGCCCGCTCTGCATGCGCATGACTCCAGTTGCGCCGCAGACGTACAGCTCCTTGGGCGCGAATGCTCATTCCCTTCTGCACTTGAGGGAGTCCTCCTAATGACAAGCAGAAATCTGTGAGCTTGGTCAGCGTCTCCTTGGCGTGGCTTTGCCGCCCAGCAAGCGCTCGAGCCCACTCTGCTTCGCGAAAGAGAACATCCTGCAGCGAATCCAAAGCCACAGCGTGCAGGGCCCACTCCTGACGCTCGAGAGCATGTTGCTCTCCCAAGCCATCTTGCGCATCGTGGCCTTCGATGCTTCCAGCTTGGAAATGTATGCAAAGCGCTCCGCACGACGCTGGCTGCTGCTGAGCCTTCTTGCAGCGTGATGCTGCTCGAAGCGGCGCAGCCACGTCAACTGGGTGCAGCTCAAGTGCTCCAGTGGCGATAGCTGAGTGTAATGAAATCCATCAAAAAGGCCAAGAAAGGCAGCCGCCAGCTCGTGTATGCGAGGTACATCGACATAGATGCAGGATCGGGGTCGGAGCACGTGGTGCAGAGCCCATCGCAGCACCAAGCTCTGTGATTGCTGCTCCGGATCAACCTCATCGCCGTCTTGAAGTGGACCAAGATCGAACCCCAACCACGTCTCGGATGACGGGCGAGCTCAAGCCCCCCAAGATCCGCTCTTGCGCTGAAGCGGCCCGCGTCTGCATGCAAGCCCTCCAGTGCCGCCAGGAAGGGGAGAATCGCGCCGAAATCTTATCGCGCACTCTTGCGAACATAAAGGGAAAGGAAATGACAGGCCCAGCGTGTAAGCTGCGCACTTCTCTGATTCGGACTCCTGCGGCAAGCGAAGATCCAGAGGCGCCACTACGGTGTTGTCCGCGCTTCTGACCTCCTGGCCGCACATGCGAACGACAACAAAGCAAAAGCAAGAAGAAGAAGACCTGTAAAATAAACAAACGCAAGAACTAAGAGCTGTAAGAGAAAAAACCCTCCGTGGGTCCTGCAAGGAACTCTCGAAGTGAGGATAATAATGTTTCTCAAACTCGAAAAATCGAACGCCGTCCGGCTTGCCAGCTTTGGATCGATCAACGCGACGCACGAAGCGAGAACACATCATCATGGACATGCGTCGCAGTAAAGGGTTCCGGCCGCGATGTAGGTAGTCGTCTTTCTGGTTGAACTGCACGACTCGAAGCCTTGCAGATGCCTTAGACCGTCCCCCTTCTTCGTCCGACCCGCTCAGTTCAGCCAGCTCCCGCATGGGCGTTGGTCCAGAGTCCGGCTCCTCAGGTGCGTCCAGTGGATCCACCTGCATGTGCGGAGCTCGCGCATGATGGCATACGGCACGAGTCGGAAAACATGTTGTATCCAGCAAAGCTGCTTGTACGCCATTTCTCCATTGGACTTGCAAATGCATCTGTTCATGCCGAAAGCCAAGCGACGAAGTATGGACAAGCAGCGCTGCCTTTGTTCTTGCGCAGTAGATGCGCGGTCGGGCTCTTCGGGAACATCTGCGGGGTCTTCAGCAAGCAGTGTTGAGGCATGTTCCCTGCGTCTCTCGCGCTCTTCCTCCTCTAAGCGCTGAACGCCAGCAAACAGCTCCGGCAGCAAGCTCCTGGAAATCTCAAACTTCTTGGCTGCATACTCGCCGACGTAGAATCCAACGTCCTGCGTGTCGCGAAACATGTCAATCAGCATGCGCTCCAGTGCGCCACGCATGCTGCCGTCGCCCCGGGTCTTTGGCTTCAAGGCAGCAATGCCATGGCGATGCTTCCTGCGTGTCAGACGAAGATGCTGCTGCTGACGGAGCTCCGGAAGCTGCAGCAACAACTGCGACGCCCGCGCGTTCAGAAACATCTGCCTCGCTACGGGCGTCGCCGTCGTGCGCGGTAGCTTGCGGAGCCTCCACCTTGCCCTGGCAAAACCGTGCCAAATCCTCATCGGCAAAGCAGCGGCCCAGGTACTTGACGTCCACGTTGCATTGCATGATAACCTGCGCCGCCGGATTGGACATGCCTTCGAATGGATGGTCTCTGCGTGCTTGAAAGACGTGCGGGTTTTCGTTCTGGAAGTCTTCAAGCATCTTGACATCTGCAGTTTCGTGCGGAAGCTTCATGAAGTCAGCAGCCCGAACGCGTGGCCAGCCTTTCCAGCACCGCGTCTTCGTCTCCCCGCCCTCGTCTTGCTGAAGCTCCACATGAAAACATCCAAAGCGACAGCCGCGCTTGCCTTTCGCAGCGCTCCTGAGCAAGCGCAAATGGTGATACAGCCTAATTGCCTGAACACACTCCCATCACACAGCACACTATCTAACAACGCAAAGAAACATGGCTGCTGGCGACTGAAGCTGTGTCACAACTCGAGAAACACGAAAAAACTGGCTGTTAGCGCTGGCCAGCGTCCTCTTGAAGCAAGACTTTGTGCATTTGTGAAAGTGGTTCTGAATGAACCAGTCTTCTGTAGAACGCCCGCTTCCACTCCAAGGCTAGAAAGTTAGACGCCTCGCTCCTCCTTTGACACCTTGGGCGAAGAGATGCGTAGCACCCGGTCAATGTCAGGGCGCCATCTTGGCCTTGCAGAGCCCGCTCTTCTGCCAAAACTTCATGCCGTCAGGCTCCACAGGTCGCACAGAACAATCCGCGTAGTGCTGGCCGGCTTGTAAGCGCTGAGATTCCGACAGAGGCAAGGCCACGGGCGGAGCGTCCAGGGTGTCTGCAAAGGCCATCTGCAAGTCGAACTTCATGCGCTGTGCGGCCGCGAGCGCGCGCCTGCTCCACCGCTGCAGCTCTGCCACCAGCGCTGCTTGACGCAAGCCCCGCAGAATCTGGCCAATGCGAGACCCCAAGTCGTGGCCGGCGTCCTCCAAGGGGCAAGGCAGGTGTGAACACGTCCCTTTTCAACACAGTGACACAGCTTGTGTCAAGAGTTGAGACCGAAAAAAATACCAAATCACCAGCAACATTCTGCGGTCCTTGTGTTGCCAGCGGGCCACAAAAGGCTGCGACATCGCCGAAGACACCGCCGCTCAAGGAGGTAGCCATGCCGTCCTCGAACTCTCTGGCGTAGCCCACGCGGTAGCTTTCCCGCCATAAAGGCGAGCGCGCCCAGCACCTCCTCGAAGAAAGTGTCCATCATGAGAGCAAAGAAACGTGCCTATGACACTGGATCTCGGGCAACTACGCGCCGCATGGCTGCTGCCGTAGGCATGTCTGGAGCTTCCTGCGACCGTCCAGAGCGACTGTAAAATCCTCCACCTCCGCCACTCCGTCGTTCTGGAGATGCAGTTGTGGCAGGAGAGGAGAGCGGACATCAGCCAGATTAGGAGTCACGAACAAGTGAGGAGTGCCGTAGTGCCATCCAGCTGCGTGACGATCTGACTGCGATGGCCTTCCATGCCAATGATGCTGGCCGTGGCCTGCAGCACGCCTCCTAAGGCCCGCTTCAGCGGTAGGTCGACCGCGTCGTCCTGCAGCAGCTTCCGGACGTCGGCCGCTTCGCCGTGCAGGGCCATGGCCTGCAGCAGGTGCTCGACCAAAACACTGGCAGTAAGCTTGCAGTGTTTGCCGAAACCTCGGCGCTGAACGTGCGCTTTGGTTGCCCGCATGAGGTGAAGTCTGCGGCTGACATCGTACATCACAGGAAGCAAAGACTCCGAGAGTGACCACCTGGGCAGCATGGGGCGCGCGACCGCTTCATCCTCGCACGAGATGTAGTGTAGCTCCTCCCGCAGCAAGAGGTAGCGAAACACTTCCGGTGCGTCCAGAGCAGTGTCGCGTCGTAGGAACGGCGCTCCGTCTCCCCATGGAAACAAGTCGGGATACGCCATCGCCCAGGTGGAGGGCTCAAACATGCTCGCCGGCTCCGCTCCAGATGGCACGACGAGCTCGGACGGCCTCATGCTGGCCTCCGCCCTGCGCTCGCTCTCAGCAGTGCCGCGCGCCAGGCTCTGCGCGCGGCGGATCTGGTTGATCGTGCGCCGCTCGTGCGCGCCTTCACGCCCCAGAAGCTGACGATCTCCGTCGGGCACCTGTCCATCCATGTTGTTGTTCAAGCGATTGCGCGCCAGCTCCTCCGCATGGCTACGCCGAGCGCGCGGGGGGCGTTTGCGCAGCTCCTCTAAGTCGCGAACGACGCGGACCCACTTGTTCTGCTCGTCTGCGCCATCATTCAAGCCGACGATGGTGGACAGCATGTGGCCTCGGTAGCAAACGCACATGCAAGAACAGCACTACGAGACATAGTCCTGACGCGTCGGAAAAGTCCGCCAGCATCAGCAATCTAGCCAACAAAGCTTCAAAGCATCAGCCAAAAAAAGATAACACCGAACCTGGCCTGTGTCTTCTTCCACAGCGCTATGCTCAGATCCATGCGCCGCAGGTTCTGTTGTCTCATCCTTATCCGACTCCTCATCTTGGCCTTGCGCATCCGCGGGTCCCTTCTGCAGCAGCTCGCGAGCCAGATAGCTGTCCTGAGAAGCAGCCCTGCATGGGTGACTCTGAGGCGTGCCGCAGCTCCACGTTCCGATGATATGGGCTGGTGCGCTGTAGGCAGGACACGGCAGCGTCGTACTCGTCTCGGGGACATGACAGCAAAGCCGAGCCAGCTAGTGTGTCCTTTTTCTGGCCCACGAGAACGAACAGGATGGACTCCTGCATGTCCGACTCAGGGGGCGGCAGCGTAGTCCGTATGGCGCTGGGCTGCGCTTGCGGCAAGAAGATGCTGTTGCCGACGAAGCCCCGCTGTCGCTCCTCCTTCTGCAGGTTCGCCGGCTGCAGAACTGTCACTTGCAAGCAGGCCCGGATCATGGGCAGCAGCCTGCGTGTGCCCGCGGCCAAGTTCCGTAGCGGCTGCATCTGCCTACCCATCCATAGATCATTGGCCAGGCTGAAGCGAGGCAGGGTAAGCACGGAGCTGAGCAGTGCGGCCTGGCAGTCCCGACATACGTCGCAGGGCTGCGTCGCATCGACTGGCGTGCGCCGCTTGTGCAGGAGCAGAAACTCGTCCTTGAGCCAAGGATACAGATCTGCACTACATGGCAACACGACATGTTGGTAATATCTTCTGGCCACCCGCTGTGTGTACCCGCTTTGACAAGATTGGTGCGCCAAGGATACAAATCCGCACTTCGGAAGATGCGATCTGAGCGATGACACCTTCTACAGCACTAGCGCGGAGGATTGCCTTGGATGCGCGCGCAAGCAGCAATGAGGATGGACAGCAAACTCATGGAGCACCCCGCCAAAAATGAAACATAACACGAACACAAAGAAGCACTGTCGCCCTAACCGACTGTCGCCGCAAACATTCTGTGGGCAAGCTCCGCTACTGAGACACTCATGACATCCAAGCTTTGGCTACTCTTGCTCTTGTCAGCTGCCCATCACTCCACAATCCAACTACGCAAGTTCATTTCACAAGCCAATCGCAAAAGCCAACTGCCCAATCTCACTTCACAAGCCAATGACAACAGCCAACTGCGCAATCTCACTTCACAAGGTAAATGCAGTGTTCCGAAACACCAGCCAAATTTTCGAGTGTTACTTCACCATCCAAAAGCGCAAACTAACTGTTCGGGCGTTTCTTCGGCATCGTAAAGCGCAGGCAAACTTTTCGGGCGTTGCTTCACTATCCGAAAAACCGCAAGCCAACTTTTCCTTTTCTACCTTCTCTTCTCGACTGAGTTCTTTCTTCTTTTTCCGGCGGAGCTGGGGGGATGCTTGCCGCGTATTACTTTTGTACTTAAAACTTGCGATGTTCGTGCCGGAGCTGGCGCGGGCCAAGGGGGAATCGAACCTGCGACGCCGCGATTGCGAAAGCTTCCAGCCGGAGCTGCAGGAGCATGCTCCGCGTACTACGTTTGTACTTCAAAGCTGCGATTTTCAAGCTGCAGCTGCCGCGGACCAGGGGGGAATCGAACCCGCGACAGCAGGATTGCGAAAGCAGGTGCGCAAACCACGAGACAACTTCCAAAGGCCGTTTCGCGAGCAAAAAAGCGCACGGCGCCGCAGCGAGAGCGCTTCCACACGCACAATCTCCGCAGAGGGTTCATCGGGCTCAAGACAGATTCGCACGGGACCACAGCGAGCGCGATCCGACACGCACGATCCCCGCAGAGGGTTCATCGGGCTCAAGACAGATTCGCACGGGACCACAGCGAGAGCGCGTCGACACGCACGATCCCCGCAGAGGGTTCATCGGGCTCAAGACAGATTCGCACAGGACCACAGCGAGAGCGCTTCGACACGCACGATCTCCGCAGAGGGTTCGCCGCGGTCAAGACAAATTCGCACGGCGCCACAGCGAGAGCGATCCGACACGCACGATCCCCGCAGAGGGTTCATCGGGGTCAAGACAGATTCGCACGGGACCACAGCGAGAGCGATCCGACACGCACGATCCCCGCAGAGGGTTCGCCGAGGTCAAGACAAATTCGCACGGCACCACAGCGAGAGCGCTTCGACACGCACGATCTCCGCAGAGGGTATGTTTCGTAAGCTCTTGTTGGGCCTACCCCCGCCATAAAAAGAAGAAGAATTATGAGTCGAGATGTGAAGGTAGAAAAGAAAAGTTAGCTTGTGTTTTTAGGATAGTGAGACAACACCCGAAAAGTCAAGATGTGAAGGAAGAGAAGAAAAGTTAGCTTGTGTTTTTAAGTTAATGAGATAACACCCGAAAAGTTGACATGAGAAGTTGGCTGGTGAAGTAACTCTCCAAAAGCTGGCATGAGAAGTTGGCAGGTGCAGGAACTCTCGAAGAGTTGGCATGAGAAGTTGGCAGGTGAATTAACTCTCGAAAAGTTGGCATGAGAAGTTGGCAGATGAAAGAACTCTCGAAAAGTTGGCAAGAGAAGTTGGCAGGTGAAATAACTCTCGAAAAGTTGACAAAGTTGACATGAGAAGTTGGCTGGTGAAGTAACTCTCCAAAAGCTGGCATGAGAAGTTGGCAGGTGCAGTAACTCTCGAAAAATTGGCATGAGAAGTTGGCAGGTGAAGTAACTCTCGAAAAGTTGGCATGAGAAGTTGGCAGATGAAATAACTCTCGAAAAGTTGGCAAGAGAAGTTGGCAGGTGAAATAACTCTCGAAAAGTTGACATGAGAAGTTGGCAGGTGAAGTTTGCAGCCGCTTTTAGAAGAAGAACCCTTCGCAATGCTTCCGGGAACAACGATTTTGGCACATTGTGAGTCAAATTTCCACTTTCTGAATCAAACGGCCGCTTGACCAGGAAAAACGGACTGTACATTTTGAGTCAAACGGCCGTTTGACATTTTTGACCGCTGACTCGGAAAAAGATCATTTTTGCACCGGTACTTTCCGAATCAATCGGCTGCTTGACTGGGAAAGACGGCGCTGGATTGTACATTTGAGTCAGTCAAACGGCCGTTTGACTAGGAAAAGGCGCTTTGGGCACTGTATCTTTGCATTTTGAGTCACACGTTTAAGTTGGGAAAGGGTCAAAAAGTCCAGTGCCAAAATCGTGGGTTTTCTAGTCAAACGGCAGTTTTGCATTTCATTGCCAGTCGTGGTTACAACCCCGACGCCACACACGCACACAAACACACACGCACAGAAACACACAGACACACACACACAGAAACACACAGAAGCACACAGAAACACAGAAACACAGAAACACAGAGAAACACAGAAACAAACACACACACAGACAGACACACACACACACACACAAATGCGCGCACGTCCGCACACCCACCCACCCACCCACCCACCCACCCACCCACCCACGCACGCACGCACGCACGCACGCACGCACGCGCGCACAAACACACAAACGCACAAACGCACGCGTGCACGCGCGCACGCACGAAAACAAAACGCAACTAAGAACTTACAAAAGGCAAAGACGCGCAAAAATAGAATGTACAAGCACTCAAACACAAACCACAAACCCACAAACCCAAACATACGCAGACACAATCCACAAACCCAAAACCCAAATCACAGCAACACATAAACATACAAACGCTCAAACACACACACACAGACGTACACGCACGCACACGGACATTATATATATATATATATCTTGGCACCTACGGTGCCACCCTCACCCCGACCCCCTAAACTCGCACCCCGACACCCCGGCACCCCCACCCCCAGGACAAGCCAACCCGCAACCAACCATAAACCCACAGGGGGGGGTACTTGTCTGACCCATGACCATTGGGGGGCGGCCTGGCAACGCTGTACCATATATATATACATATATATATATATACTCACAGACATGCACACAAACACACCTTTTCCCGTCCCTGAAGGTATGAGCTGGCCCCCGGCAGGTTTCTGGATGTGTTCAATTGTCACCTGCAAGCTTCTCACACCGGCAGTGACGCAGAGGTCTTTGATCGCATCAGAAGATCCCAGCTGAAAGAGCTGCGAGAGTTTGTGCAGGTGGCAGGCACTGAGCATCCGTACCTTCTCACGGGGGACTTCAACGTGGATGCCATCCCGGAACCCTCGGATCCAATGGGCACCTACGGCATCCCCTTTCGGCCGCCGCGCCAGGAGAGTGAGGACTACCAGCGCCTGATCTACGCCTTGGATCCCAAGGCTTGTCCGCAATCGCACAAATACGCGAAGGAAACCATTTGATTTCAAAGGGAACCATTTTGCGAGGCGTGTTGTTCGGGGCCATCGGGATCTTTCACAGTGAAAGGGCTATGGTCTAAAGCCTGAGGGCCGCCTGGTGGACTTGCTTTGTGGCACCACGGCCGCAGACCCACTGGGCACGGAGTGCCTCTTCCGGCGCCACCCCTGCACTCGCCCCCCACGGCTGCGGATGCCGTCCTCAGCCGGGTACGTGGCAAGGCACAAGTATCCGCAGCGCCTGGACTACGTCTTCTACCGCCCCACGCTGAGCTCTTTGGTCGAGCACCACGCCTCGACGGTCGAGCCCTTTGAAGTAGCCAACGCGCCCTTTCAGTATCTCAGCGACCACTTCGGGATCCGGGCAACCTTCAGATTCCGCTGCAGCTTTGCTTGGATGCGCCAGCCCAAGAGCTCCAAGTTGAAGCCACGCCCCTTGCGACTGACACGCGCCTGGCAGGCCTTGTTCAAGCGATGGCTAGAGGTTTCGTTGGGTGCTGCCTTTCTGGCCTCTTGGCGGATTTGGCCCAGTCAAAGCAAACTTCCACCACTGTCAAGGCTCTCAGATCAGCTGGGCGTGCCCACGCACACGCAACAACTGCTGTGCCAGGGAGCCATCACGCTTGGCCTTGGCTTTGGCTTTTTGACTTTGCTACGCCGTATGTGGGATCAGCAAGCACCGCTCATTGAAAGAACCATGTCCGTGACGGCAGAACTGGCCAGCTCTGCATTCAGAAAGCGGCTGAAAGCGCAGTCGGAAAGGCCGGCAAAGACGATTTCATCCAGCCCCTATGACAGCTTCAACGGCTCAGTGGAGTCGTACCGGCTTCGGCCCTGTATCGGACGTCGCACTGTTTGCCCTGACGGCACCTTGGGAGATTACACCTGGATGACTTACGGTGATGCGCAGTTCGAAGTGCTTCGCATCTCCTCTGGCCTGCATCGAAAATTCGGCATGAAGCGTGGATCGCATGTGGGGCTATTGGGCGATGCATCAGCTGACTGGCTTTTGTGTGACCTCTCTTTGATGTGTTTGGGCGCCAACTCTGTGTGCCTGGCAGCCCCTGCCACGAACCCAACAGGCAGCACTGCTCCCGTGTCTAGCAGCCTCCAACAACTGGAGGTGCTGCTTTGCTCCTCCGACTGGGTGGAGTACTTTGTGGCTGCAGATCGCCGCATTGATGAGATGCCCTTCTGCCCCATCGTGACCTTCACACCTTTGACGCCCAGGGTTGCGGCTTTGGCCCAGCACAAGGGCTTGCAGGTCTGGGACTTGCCTTTCATTGCGCACTTTGGTGAAGCGACTGGCTGGGTGCCGTACATCGGCGTGAGCGGCTTTGACGTGTTTACCACCATGTACCGCTCAAGGTCAGGGACCAAGAGCGAGCTCGCCGGAGTGTCTGTGAGCTTGCGGGGCCTAGCTATTTGCGCCCACTCGGTGCGTCAGTCCCTGCACCTCACCAGCGAGGACCGACACTTCAGCTACATTTGGCCTGCCTTCACTGCAGAGCGCCTGATGCTGCATGCCGTGTTGGCAGCTGGAGGCGCCATTGGCTTCTTCGGCGGGGTGCGCTCCCCACAGATCTTTCAAGACATTCGCCAGCTTCAACCCACCTTCCTCGTTGGCACTGCAAGCCTTTTCCGGAGGCAGATCACTCGCCTGCAGCTGAAACATGTCGGCCTGCTGGGCAACTTGAGCTATGAGCTGCAGCGATGGGCTCTGGAACGCAGCAAGATGGACGAGGAGGACAGCGAGAGCGAGGACTCTTTTGTGAGCCGTGTGGCAAGGTGGTGCCTCACGCAGCCTCTCAGCCGATGGTTGAATCAGCCATTTGTACGGGGCTGAGTTGTGAGCAGATGTTGTTGACATGAAGTGCAGATTGGCATGAAGTGCAGATTGGTAACGGCCCTCGGAAATCAATGGTGCCGTCAGTCAAGCTCAGAGATCATTGGCATCCGAGGGTATTTGTCGGTATTTGCCCCCTTGCGTGAGAAGTCAGGTGCTACCTCGCCAAGTACTCCTGGGCTCCAAGACGCGGCTGCGTTTTGTGCTGGCGTTATGTGGCGCCGGCACCACGGCCCTGCCGCCGGTGCCATGGCACGCCCGAAGGGAGCCCCTAAAGGTATGGAGCCATTGCCCCACTTTGCACACACGCTCTGGGACCGACCTTTGAGGACCGCTGCTTGTGGATGCGTCTGTTGCTGGGCTGCCCTGTGTTGAAGAGCTTTGTCTCAGTGGAGGTCTGCGGCCTGAGTGGTCCAGACTTAAGTTCGAGCTGCATTCTGGCACAGGCTGGCGGAATGGTTACACTCGGGGAAGCTCCGTACTTCGGGGACACCTCAGAGGCTTGGGGTGTCGTCACTACAGCCCTACAGGAACCTGTCACAATCTTCTTAGGACAAACAATGTTGTTTGAGTGCTGCTGCTCGCGTGGACCAGGCTTTTGCGATTGGTCGTGAGCTACCCGGTGTGGCCAGGCTTTGAATGGCAGTAGGGCAGAAGACGGCCGGAGATGGACAAATACGGTGCGTGTCAGACTCAGGTTCAGATGGATTTGATTCCCATCAAGCTGCCTGTTCCTTGTCAGCCAACCAGCACGAATGTGCGATATTCATGGTTTGCAGCCTTAGCTGGAGTTGGCATGTCATCTAAGGCAGGCCATGGTCCACTCGAAGTCTTGGGCTCTAGCAAAGTCAGCTACTGAGCATGGTCAACATGCACATTCCGTCGCCTTGATTGGCGCATGTAGGCTGGAATCGAGCTTGGTACGCTGCACATCAGCGGTCTTTGCACGGACGAGGCGCGGGTGCGGAGTGTGCCGAGTGGGCGCGTAGCTGCCAGACCGCTGGCGCGAGGCGCGGATCGGCATCGTGGTGGGCCGCCGGGAGCGCGAGCTCTACGTCTTCGGGCGGCTTGTGTCCTTACAGGTCTCGTTGGTTTCGTGAGCTGATGTGTGCGCTGCAGCTGTGACGCCTTGATGAAAGACTCATTTACTTGGGGTTGACGCAGATGATCAACACATACGGCCATCCCCTGCTCTGACCATCCGCCGACACGTCACAAGGTGCACACACACACACACATGCTTCTTTCAGGAAAGGCTAGAGAGGCATGGGACCGGGGGCAGAGGAGTCCTGCGACAAGAAGGGCGCCCTTTGCGAAGCGCTTGAGCAGCTTCTGTTGCAGGCAAGGTCTCGTCAGTCGGAAGCAACCTTGCGGATGTGTTTGGGGCCCATGAATGCACGAAACCAGTTTGAAGCTCTGACTGAACTGCAGGTCTGCCACAGTCGAAACCCGAGTAGATGAACGGAAGTCAGGACAGTCCCAGCCAGAAACAAGTCGCCCTTTCAATTCTCAAACTGCCGATGCCATGATCAAAGACTTTGTTTGGGACTTGTCTGAATCTCTTGGGTTTAAAGTTTTAAGGATTCAGGGAGCCACGTGCGTTGGTGGAGGTCACCAGGCCTTGGCTCATGCAACTGCTGCTGGTGGCGAAGCCGCCGGGAGTGGTGGGCGTGGCCGCGGTGCGCCTGGATGAGCTCTGGCGGCGCCTGAGCTACGAAACGAACGAGGGACGGAGACGAAAAGAACAATTGGATCAGACTTGGAGCAAGACAGCTTGGGCATTAAGACAGGGACCTGTTTTTCCGACGCCGCACCCTTGTCTTGTTCAAATGTTGGAATCTTGGTTTTAGAGGGAACATTTGTCGAAGTCAGAAGCAGTGAGCTCTTGGTGCCGTGGGTCCTGAGGCTGGCCAAGATCTGCAACATTGACGGGCCTTCCAACGGAGAGGTCGTGGCCTGTGTGTGTGTCTGTCCAAAGCTCTTTTTGCTAATGCCAAGGACCTTTGCAGGGACCGCCGTGTCATTGGACTCTGCCTGAACGAGCTGCAAAAACATGGCGAGAGGCAGCTGCTGAGGGGTGTGAAGGCAACAGGAGCCCTTCCAAGGAACCCCGCACAAGCGACATGTCCTAGTTTGGGGGGCAGGCGAGCCGCGCTGTAACGAGTCTAGAGTCTAGACAGGAGTTGGTCAAAGATGTGCGATAGATCTCACATGCTTGCGGGCAAACGCACATGGGACTGCAACCAAAGTGTGGAAGTTGAGTTTCTGGCATGCCCGGTCGTTCAACGGCACACCTCCGCAAACATATTTCAAAAGCAATGAATCATCAACTGCAAAACTTTGTCTTGGCCATGAGAGGCGGTGAAATTGAAGATGCTGTCAATACTGTCTCTTTTGGTGATACATTAGAAGGTTCTTGTTAGTAGGTTGAATAAATCGGCATGCTTCTGTGTTTAGTGTCGATTTCTGCGGTTTGTGAGCCCTTCTGATCAATCTGGGTTTGTTCCTGGGAGGTTTGGGTTCTCCGCGGCGGAAATGCCTCGCGCGCTCCACCTCCAAGTCATGCCATTCTCTCTGGAGGCGCTTGGGTAATGGGAACTTAATTGGAACCCAGACTAGTATCCTTGATCATTCGCGGTGTCCCATTTGGGACAATCCTTCGCCTTTTGAGATACCCCTAGTTCACCCACCAGACAGAGTAAATAATCCCGCAGTGGACATTCGATGGAAACGTGGTTTGTACATGCCCTACAGTTTCACTTGAATCATCTTTGGCCCAATCGGCGGTTCCTTCCTTGTCCAGAGTGTTCACACTTTTGTTCACACTTTGCAAGACGATGAGCAGGGCTGTCACGATGAGACTGGGGAGAGCAATTGGTTGGCCTCCCCCTGTCCACTGCAAGGCAGGACTGCAGACACCCACTTTCCAGCTGCGGAGGGACCAACTGCTTCCAAGAGTGGAGCGTATCATAGAGGAGCTGTATGTGTCTCGGCTTGCAAGAAGTCTTGTTCGCAAATTGTCAGGTACTTGAGCCAACTGCCCTTGTAGCTATGTTTGGAGCGCTTGCCTCCATATAGAAACAGCTGGCGCGATGGGGATGTCATTGGCCTGCCTCAAGCAACCACTTTGGTAGGTGACCAGCCGTAAGTGATACATTTGACCCGTGCAAAGCATACCCCCGAAGCATGCCCCCGAATCTTACCCTCAAATCACACCCTGAACCACTTACTGCCAATGCTGCTGCCAGTAGAGCCGGCGCAGCTGGGGGGGTGGGGGGTGGGCGGAAACTTTGATACTGCAAGAAGTATAGTTTGGAGCACGCTTATTTGTTCATTCCTCTTTTTTGTTTTGTTTTTGTCTTTATATTTATCTATCTTTCTCTTTATCTATCTCTTCCGTCTTTTTCTTTCTCATTTTCTTGTCTTTTTCTCTGTTTCTTTTCTTGTTCTCTTTCTCTTCTTCTTTCTACTTCTGTTTCTGTTTCTCTTTCTCTTCATCTTTCTCTTTCTTTCTGTTCTTGCTTTTTCTTCTGTGTCTTTCCCGTTTTCCTTCTCCTTCTCTTTCTCGTTAGTCTTTCTTTGTCTTTGTCTTTCATATGTTGATTGTTTTGTTCTTTTATGTGCTTCCATTTTTCCTTTCTCATTTTCTTGTTTTTTTCATTTACTTTGCATGTCTTGTTATCTCTGTTACTTTCTCTCTCTCTCTCTCTCTGTCTCTGTCTTTGCCTCTGTCTCTTTCTCTACCTTCTCTCTTGTCTCTTGTCTCTTCTCTCTTCTCTCTCTCTCTCTCTGTGTCTCTGTCTTTGCCTCTGTCTCTTTCTCTACCTTTTCTCTTGTCTCTTGTCTCTTCTCTCTTCTCTCTTCTCTCTTCTAATTTCTCTCTTCTCTCTTCTCTCTTCTCTCTTCTCTCTTCTCTCTTCTCTCTTCTCTCTTCTCTCTTCTCTCTTCTCTCTTCTCTCTTCTCTCTTCTCTCTTCTCTCTTGTCGCTTCTCGCTTCTCGCTTCTCGCTTCTCTCTTCTCTCTTCTAATTTATCTCTTCTCTCTTCCCTCTTCTCTCTTATCTCTTCTCTCTTCTCTCTTCTAATTTCTCTCTTCTCTCTTCTAATTTCTCTCTTCTCTCTTCTCTGCTCTGTCTTCTCTCTTTTCTCTTCTCTCATTTCTCGTTTCACATCTCTGTTTTTTTCCCTTTTCCCCAGATTCTAACTTCCGAGATTGAGAGCAGGGTGCTAGAGGCATTCAGTTCGGGGTGCTGGTGCTGGTGCTGTTTTGGGACGCGGTTTGGGGTGGCTGTTGGAGGTGCTGGTGATGGTGCGAGCGCATGTTTGCGAGGTTGACGGCCGTGCTTTGGGGGTGCTGTTTGCTGCGCAATTCAGAGGTGCTGTTGGAGATGCTGTGGAAACATTCGCCTGTTTTCGCCATCTGGGGTCTGGTGTAATCTCTTTTCTCTTTTCGCTTCCTCTTCAAATTTATCTGTCTCTTTCTCTTTGTTTTTGTCTTTTTCCGGCTTTGTTTTTTCTTCTTGCCTTTTCTCTTCTTTATTTGTGCGTCGCTTGCTCGTTTTCCCGCTCTCTCTTCCTCTCTCTCTCTCTCTCTCTCTCTCTCTCTCTCTCTCTTCTCCAGCGAAGTGAGCACTGCAAATATATATATATATATATATACATATAAATATATATATATATATATACACACATATCTATGTATATATATATATAAATACATAATACATATATATATATATAGATATATGTATATACATATTTGTTTCGGGGGGGTCGCCTTACCGAAGAGCCCTGCCCACACCAGTTCGCAGCGTGCCCGCGCGATATTTATGATCCCTCTGCCGCCCGAGCACGGCGTAACTGTCGGCCAAGTGGCCCCGTCTGACCCTGGAGCAAATGCAAGGCTTTAGGCATGGTTTTTCAGAGCTTCTCAGCTGCTGCTTGAGCGTTCTGCAACTCCCGCTGCCCGCTTCATCTTGGCAACGATCTGATGGGCCCCGCGCAATGGCAGGCGATGGACTGAGCTTGCTGCGCGTTCCTGCGCAAGTGACACGGGGGCACAGAGAAATGGACCTCCTTGATGACCTCTAGCTAGTCCACGTAGCGTGTGGGCTGAGACCTCCCAAAGCAGGGTTTGGGGAATTTAGTTTCTCTTGGTCTCGCGCGAGGCACTTCATGAACCTTCTCTGGTGAGAAAGGGCAAACGCCGCACAGGTCGTGTTGCTGTTGCTTTGCAAATGCGGCAGGATATTCCTCGCGCGCCCCTTCCCTAGGCTGGTCTGTGTGATGTTCGCGACGTACAACCAACCGCTTTTCGAAGCATGGCGTATTTTTCATCAAAGTCAGATGTTCCAACCGCCTTGTTCGCTCCCGCAGCCACACGAAGAACTTGCCAAGCCAGCGCATTTGGTCTGCCAACGCTGACAACCGGGCCTGCTGTGTGCGCTCGCGTGACAGAGCTGCATGTACTTGAAGCAAAAGGCGTGTTCTGGCTGGGCTGCTCGCGTTCTTCTTTCTGCAGCCGAGCGCACGAACTCCTGGCCCCAGGCAGAAGCCGCTGTTGTCAAACGTCGCCAAATCACTTTTCACACCCTAAAAGCCCGGACCAAGAGCTTTGCAAGGCCCAAGGCTCAGAAAGGCTATGCCAAGAAAGCGAAAGCGAACAAAAACGAAACAACTGCCACCGCGCGCCCCGTGCGGCAGGTTAGGAGTTTGTCTCCTTGGCCCACCGAGGATTTGCTTCTTCTTCCACTTTGCGCGGGATGCTTCCTGCGCCGGAAGTCTACATCGTGATCAAGACGATCTCCTTTTCGTAGGTGTGCAGAGCATCACTACACACAATTACGCAGAACACAAAAAGAAGTACCGCTGACATAGAGGCAGCCGCGTGCACGAACAACGCAAGCTGGCTTGTTGGAAAGATAGAACGGCCAGCGCGCGCAAGACCACACATCAGCCAGGGAGCAAAAGAACTAAGGACCAATGCAGCTTAAAACACTTGACAAGGTACCTCAAAGGTACGAGGCGCATGAAACACAACCTGACCAACAGTGCAGATGCAAGACAAGCGCGTCCCACACAACACAGGTGTACGGTGCCTCAGCTACTACTGGGGCGCGCGCAGCTTGCTAGCGCGCGCGACGTTGACCAGATCAAATGTTGGTTTGCCAGGGGCCTTGTCGAGGAAGTCGATGTACTCCTCTGTTCCCACACACGGCTCCAACCACACATTGCCTGACAGCAGAAAACAACTGGCGTGCTGATACTCGCAGGTTCATTGACATCAGGTAAACAGGTTGCAAGTTGCTCCACTCATGTGTCATTGAACCAATCTTAAACAGGAGCCTTTTTCGTCTGAATGGGAATATGCCTTGGCAACCCCCCTGGCCACTCAATAGAATCGCGCTATCGGGGTGTACCCCCAAGTGCAGTTCAGGTATCTTTGCCCATGATGTAATTTTGAGGGCACGCCCAGCTGCGCCCCTGGTGTGGTGCTGCTGCATTGTTGTGTTGCTGGTGGTTTGGTGTGACTTTCTGCGGCGCCATCCTTGAATTTGACGGTTGTTCTTGTGTAGTCCTCCAGATGTTTTGGTGGGGCTGGGCGCTGTGCCCCTAACGTTGCAGAGGGTGTCTTCCTGTGTTTCCGCTGACAAGTTCCCCTTTTGTATTAACTGCCAGCAGTCTCCTGCGCAACCGGTGTCAGCAGGTGTGAGTGTTGTAGTTGGCGAAGCTTTATCATGCCGCGCTGCTGTGTGCTGTGTGCCTGTAGCTTTGCTCCTTGCTGTAGTGCTGTGATGTCTGCTTGTGTACTCCTTTGTCGCGTTGTATTCTTAGATTGTCGCCCAGCGTTGAGTTAAGACCTTGTTCCACCAAGCTTGTATCTGGAAGGATTGGAAGGGTTGGCTGCTTAACTTCACACGCGTAGAAAGGTTTGACAGTTTGTTTGCCTACTGCATCTGCACCTGTGAAGTTTGATGTGTTCGTTCATGGCGGGCAACGCTGTCAACCATAAGACTGACCCGTTTCTTGTCTTCTGCCTGTCGGTCATAGCAGTCGCGACTTCTGGTCATCCTGAGAACGAATCTGGTGCTTGTGATAGGTAAAGAGAGCGAGAGAGGGAGCGAGAGAGAGAGAGAGAGAGAGAGCGCGAGCCACAGAGAGAGAGAGAGACAGGGGAAAAAGAGAGAGAAATAGAGAGAGAGAGAGAGAAAGAAAGAAAGAAAGAAAGAAAGAAAGAGAGAGAGAGAGAGAGAGACAGAGAGAGCGAGAGGGAGAGAGAGAGAAAGACGCGAGAGCGAGAATGAGGGACAAAGGGAAAGAGATCTGCTGGAGAGATACTTGGATAGAGCCATAGGTAAAAAAGGCCGCGTGCGCGTAAAGACACAGATGGATAGATAGATGGATAGATAGAGGGATAGATAGATGGATAGATAGATTGATAGATAGATGGATAGATAGATGGATGGATAGATGGAGACAGAGAAACAAAACAAACTACGGAAAGAAAGAAAAAAGACAAGAAAGAAAGGAAGAAAGAGAGAGAGAGAGAGAGAGGGAGAGACGAAGAGAGAGAGAGAGAGAGAGAGAGAGAGAAAGAAAGAATGAAAGAAAGAAAGAAAGAAAGAAAGAAAGAGAGAAATAAAAGAAAGACAGCAACGAAAGAAGGAAAGAAAGGAAGAAAGAAGGCAAGAAAGAAAGAAGGAAGGAAGGAAGGAAGGAAATAAAAGAGAGAAAGAGCGAACGAACGAACGAACGAACGCAAGAAAGAAAGAAAGAAAGAAAAGAAAGAAAGAAAGAAAGAAAGAAAGAAAGAAAGAAGGAAGAACGAAAATAAAGAAAGAAAGAAAGAAAGAAAGAAAGAAAGAAAGAAGGAGAGAAACAAAGAAAGAAAGAAAGAGCGAACGAACGAACGAACGAACGCAAGAAAGAAAGAAAGAAAGAAAGAAATAAGGAAGAACGAAAATAAAGAAAGAAAGAAAGAAAGAAAGAAAGAAAGAAAGAAAGAAAGAAAGAAAGAAAGAAAGAAGGAGAGAAACAAAGAAAGAAAGAAACAAAAGAAAGAAAGGAAGGAAGGAAGGAAGAAAGAAAGAAGGAAAGAAAGGAAGGAAGGAAGGAAAGAAAGGAAGGAAAGAAATAAAATACAGAAAGAAATAGCGAAAGAAGAGAAAATAACATAAAATAGAATAAAATACGAGGAAGGAAGAGAAAATAGAAAATGACAAACAGATAAGAAATGAAAGCAAAGAACGAACGAAATACAGCAAGAAAGGAAGGAAGGAAGGAAGGAAGGAAGGAAAGAAAGAAAGAAAGACAGAAAGAAAGAAAGAAAGACCGAAAATACAGAAAGAAAGAAAGAAAGAAAGAAAGAAAGAAAGAAAAACAGAGAGAAAGGAAAGGAAGGAAGGAAGGAAGGAAGGAAGGAAGGAAGGAAGGAAGGAAGGAAGGAAGGAAGGAAGGAGGGAGGGAGGGAGGGAGGGAGGGAGGGAGGAAGGAAGGAAGGAAGGAAGGAAGGAGGAAGGAAGGAAGGAAGGAAGGAAGGAAGGAATAATGAAGAAACAGACGCTAAGAAAGAAAGTCAGAAAGAAAGCAAACACAAGGGAAACGACAAGAAAATAGATGAAGACCGGGAGGAAGAAAACAAGAAATAACTGGTTCGATTGCAGTTGTGCAGTTATACAGTGCCTTCAAAGGACATACGCCCCCGCTTGCGTTCAATGAGAAGCACCCCTATCCCCAAATGACTCGCTGCAAATTAGCATGGAACCTCCCAAAGCCATATTTTCGAATGGATCTTCGTTTTAGGAACCTCCTTTTTGGGAACCCATTAGTTGCAGAGAAGTGCAGGGAAGTACCAAACAAACGCCTGAATTTGGACAGCTCAGGCCAGCCTGGACGCATCTCCGAAGTCGGAGGCAAGGTTGGCGTTCATCATACTGCCTTCAGTTACCCCCGCTGACAGGAACCTATCGTTGATAGAGGTTTGCGGCGAGGGGTGCGATTCCTTTTTGCAAAGAAATCGCACCTTGCCTGAAGCTGTCGTTCTCTCGTTCTCTCTCTCTCTCTCTCTCTTCTCTCGTTTTCTCTCTTCTCTCTCTTCTCTTCTCTCTCGCTCTCGCTCTCTCTCTCTCTCTCTCTGTCTCTTTCACTCTCTTTGTTTGATTGAACCTGAAACCAAGGTCTTTCGCGACACTGGAAGGCCTATGATACAGAACTTGTCCAAGGCGCGTTGCCACAAACGTAGTGTATGGTAGACAGGATAGACTGACTGCGCTGACTATGCCAAATGCTCCTTTTTCTACAAGCGCGAATCAGGAGCTATCTCAGCTCTTCCACAGATGCAATGCAGCTGGTGTATTTGTCTGTGATCGACTTGCAACGGTTGGTTTTCAGCCGTTGTCCAATCCAGCCAAAGAGATGACATTGAATACAGCGGCCGACGAGGGGATTTTGCTGCTGGTGTTTAAAATCAGCCTCCAAAGTGAGAGCTGCGAAGGCAACCCCAAGGAGCACAAAGACTCCGCAACAAAAAGGCTCCTGCGGTTGCATTGCAGCTTGCAATATCCAGTTGTCTCAACTGCCAGGTGTTCAGTGAAGGCCAAGCGCCAATTTATCCCCGCCCTTGGCTCGGATGAGCGACCAAATTGGCCTGCAGCTCGGCTTGATTGCGCTAAGGCTTCAAGCTGGCAATGCCTTTCCCGCAGCCGAGCTCGCAGCAAACGGCCTTGCCTTTGGAGAATGAGAGGACGATTGCTGAATGAGTCGCAAGTGCAGCAATAAGCTTGCTTTCCTTCACTTTGGGCGAGGTATCCATAAGTTGCAAGCAGTGCTTACTGTGAAGGACCTTTCTGGCAGGGTATCCCGTGCGGAAGCCGTTCCTGCTCCCGAAGGCTTGCTTGATGCCAACGGCGTGCCTGGGCATTTGGTCCAGGATCCTGACCGGATCCTCGAGCAGAGGGATCAGCTGGCACCAAGGAACACGAAGGCCAATCCTCGTCTTGTGTCAGTTGTGTGTGGAGAGTCTTCGGCGAAAATTCCGAAGTTCCCAAACTTAAGACCAAGGTTTTGAGATACTTTTGGGAGGCACAATTTACTAGTAGCTTCTTGCCAGGTTACTCCTTTGGCCACTCGTGCAGCCGTTTGGCTCAAGTGTTGGAAGACTGTGGCCGGAGCCATGGTGGCCCTGGCAGGCTGCTTGCTGGCAAAGCCACATCGTCATTCCAGCATTTACCTGGCTCTTGAAAACGACAGTGCTTGAGTCTGACCGGGGCTCCGCAGCTGTCATGTAATTTCCACACGCGAGGAAGGTTAGAGGCTGCATTTAGAATTCATCGTGACCAAACACTGCTAGACAAGTGTTTGCCTTTGTGCCGAAGCCTTCAAAGGCTACCTTTGTGCATTGGTGTCCGTTCTCTTCTTTGGCAGCAACTTCGCCGACTGGGCCTCGGCGACTCCTGGCGCCAGATGCAGAATTAGATCGGGGAGCATGCCAAGCATGAGGTATGCATTCACCTGGGCCAAGGTCGTTGCCAAATACGATGCTGGAGATGGCATGTTGTTTCAGCTCGTGTGTTTTGACTGAAGGATGCTTGCTTCCGATGCACCATTTCAAAAGCCACTTGCACGCCGTTTCATCATGGTTTGGCAAACTATGGAGCTCAGCAGCTGCGGAAATCATAATCGATCGTCAGGTTGTGCTTGGGTATCTGGATAACCGGCCTTTGCGTGTTGCTCCTGCGGGGCAACCCTGCTTTCTATCCTGTGGTTCTCGGTTTGCAATGTAATGACTTGTGTGAAGGGGCCAGCTTTTGGCTTGCTTTCCCCAACTAAAGGCGATGAGCGGAGGCGCCATTTGGTGCACTGGGAACTGTATGACGGTGTACATCATCCGGCAGATTGGCCTTGGCCCAGGACCGCACTGCCATGTACATGGCTCTTCCCAATATAGCTGACACAGCCACACAGCTGTACTTGTCACGTGCAGGACTTGTCACGTGGGGCACCACGGCTCTGATCATTGGCTGGCTCACAGGTTTCTTTGGGCTCTTTGGCTTGCCGAGTGAAGCTCGGCTGCCTTTGGTCGCTTGGTCGCTGCGCAGACACAGGTTGGGTTTGCCAAGGAGCAGAGATGTTTAGACAAGCCTTGGTTGAACGTGGTCGGTGCCTTGCCGGCTGATTTGGAAGGTATCAGGCTTGTGTGGGACATGACGCAAGTTGGGGCGTGAATGAGTTTGAGAGCGAAACCCGGAGACTAGAGGTTTGGCATTGGCGATTGCTGCTTTGGGTGGAAGCACCTTCATTAGGCGCGATGGCTGTGTGCGCTTAATGCCTTGCTCGAAACAGAGGGAGTGGCTGTGACACAGAGGAAGACCCCAACTCCGAAGCCTCTCCTTGCTGATGGCGGCCATACAGAGGACAGTCTTGATAGTTGAATGACAAGTGTGAAGAGACAGGCAATCCACGTATGACTGCAAAGTGCCGCCAAAGTCAACAAGCTTTTGCTTGAAGCGTGAGTGCATGCAGTCTCACAGGTGTTGCAGGTGTAGGGTTCGTCCATTTCTTTGCACATTGCAAAATGTAGAAGTCTTAACCAGACAGGAGCCTGTAGACCCTGCAGGCAGAGCCTGGGAGAGGACCAAGGCAAGACATGTCGCTATGAAGATGCCCGCATGCAAGCGTAAGTGTCCAACTGTGGATGGCCGGGCACAAGTCACAATGAACAGAAGCTCATGTTGCTTGGTTGCGCAGACATTGGTTCGGCTATTCGGGAGCACTTGGTATGATGATTCCCTCATTTGAGCCACAATCAAAACCCGGGTAGGTGAAGGTTAGTAAGGGACGATCCCAGCCATAAATAGCTGCGGCCGCCTTCTTAATCCTGTAATTACATGGTTCCGGGTAGACCATGTTGGTACCAGGTTTTGATTGCGACTCATTTGCTGCTACGTGCCAGGGTGTCCTTGCAGCATTAGCGGCTGGAACTTGCAGCTTGGAATCAAGATATTTCAATTCATGGCTGTGTGACTTTGATCACTTTGCATGGCAAGACAAGGCTACGGTCTCAACTTCTTGCCGTCGACCTGGATACAAAATCACGTGTCCGCATCCTCAAAGAACGGTTTGGACTACGCTTGGTCCTTACACGCAAGATTCACTGCGGGAATTATTTGTGCAGTGGTTCTTGATGCTTCAAGTTTCAGGTCTTCAATCAGCCACTTGCTCAGTTGGATCAAACACTCGGCACCTGTATGACGTTGATGCCCCTGAGACCCAACCAGGCTTGGACAACCAGCAACTGAGGTTTTGCGGAATTTGTGCAACCTCAATTGTGCACCTGGGCGAACTTCACGGGTGTGCATGCCCGGGACGAGCTTGGCTTGAGGTATTTTCTGATCTACTGCGCATGGAGAGGGAATAAGCCCCAAGTGAATCCAGAGATCTTTTTGCCTGGCTTCTTTTCAGGACACGCTGTGGCAACACATTTGAGCAATCTCACTTGAGCATCCCAATGGCCTGCCATGCAAGGAGTGATGTGGGCTATTGCGCAGTCCTGCTGGTTTGTTGCTAACGTGACTCTCCAGCACACAAATTCATTGCACTGTTCAGTCGTGCCATGGATCAACACATATGCTTACTTGCAAATGTTACTGTATTAGGCTCTTGCGGTTCTCATTGAGGAAGCCATGACCATGCCTGGCACAATGTGTTTTGATCATGGCACTTCTGACTTTGCTAGAAGAATGAGATGTGACAGCTGAGGTAGAATTGGGCTACTCCGCTGCCTTTCCAATAATACTGATTGGCCCGGGCTTCGTCGGATCGTTGTGGTCAGTGTTTCTCTTCAAGGACCTGCTTGGCTTCGCAGACTTCAATTGTGAGTGAACAGCCAAGAACGTCTACACGGAGTGTTTATACTCCCAGGATCCATGAAACAACACCAGTGCCCCATGTCCCTGCCCGGGCACGGCAAGTGTTTGCTTGGGTACGGGAACCGCAGACTGGTCGGTAGGTCTCAAAACCTAGGGATCCTCCTGTCATGTTCGGACACCAAGGGGCTGTAGGTTTGAGACAAAGATTAAACAAAGTGTGGGATCAAGTGTGACATCATCGCAGGACATCCAAGGGCGCAGGAGGCTCATCTGAATTTCAAAGGAGCGACGTTGTGAGATCCTTTCAAGCTAGACGAGTGTTCGGAGTCCAAGGAATTACTTGGTGCTGGCAGCGTACTTTGCGCTTGCTGCCGCATCCTGTGCGTGCATTGTAGCCTCAAGGAAGAGCACTTGCACGTAGCACCGTAGCACCTCGATTCAAAGTGACATGCCCTCATGTTGTTTTGAACGTGTCCAAGTCGCATTCCCAAAGCTCAGGATGCTGCACTGACGACATCGATAGTTGGCCAAATTCCGAGACCGAGCAAGCGATGGCAAGGACAGCCTCTCAAAGGTTTTTGGTAAAGGAGCTTCGGCACGTGCATTTGGGGAGGAGCTTCGAGGCCTTCCAGCACGTGCCGAGCGCAGTCGTGGCTGAAGAGCTCGCGGCGAGAAGAGAAACAAGCCGCGCGCCCTCCAAGCCGCAAACAGGTTTTGAGCTGGCGGCAAAGGGACATATCCTATCTTTTCTCTTGAGAAAGTAGGTTTGTTGTGCCAGACTTGAGCAGCTGGCCGCAGGTGGTCCTTGTGATGACTGGCGGTGGCGGCCAGGATGTGCAGCTGTCTCATGCGAAACTGATTTTGCGAATTGCCTGCGGGGGGAGGCGGGGGGAGCAGAGCCTAGGCCCTGGCCAGAACAGCTGGCAACAGAAGGCTTTCTTTAGTGCTTGATTCTGCCAGAGACTGAGCCCGAAGTGCTCGGCAATGCAGGCATCGGCGTGCCTTTGCACATCTTGGTTGTGACTGGAAGGCCAGAGGGACCTCGGTTTCATGCAAGTTGCTTGAGACAATCCAAGGATGTTCCCTTGGTTGAAGTTGCTGAAACGAATGGGGCGTTGCGAGGAATGATGCTATCCGGACACGCCTGGAGCATGCCTTGACCAAGTCGGCCAAGTCGGCCAAGTCCCGGGTCCAGGCAAGCCGCGAAGCCGCGTCACGTCGCGAAGTCTGAAAGTGTTGTCGTCAGGTCCTCCATGGCCGCGACCCCCAAGTGACCGTGGAGGTGGCCAGAGAGCCAGGCCAGGCAGGCATGAGAGAACCCGAGCCCAAAATGGACACCGGGCCAAACTTTCTTTGGGTTGGTGTTCAAGTCTCGCCTAGGGTCGAACTCCACCTACATCAGTGCAGAGCGGCTGGCTGTGCTTATGGATCTTGCAGATGCCATCATTACGAAGCCAGGCAGGGGCTTCCAAGAGTGCGGGGAGTGGGCAAGCACACGGTAAGCATTGACAGACATTAGCATGTGCCATAGTCACAAAACTCAGCACCGTGGATCCATGGTAATGTTTGCGGTCCCTCGCAGTTTCGGCCAAAACGGATCGAAGTGCTCAACTGAAGAACGGGCTACTTCGCCTTTGCGCCTCCAGTATAAGACTTGCTATTCCAGCTCAAATTCTTTGTCACACACACGCACCATGTAGGACCGACCGATTTCTGAACCCCAAGCATTGTGCAAAACCTGGCTTGCAACACAACCTCGATAATTGGCGCGGCAAAGATCATCCCAAATCCTCAATGCACAGTTGCCGGACTCAGGTGAAGGCCCCAAAGCATTGCCTGTTGCACACACCTCGACGCACATGCCCCTCCACACTTCGAGATTCGGAAAAAACCTGTCAGCGCACTTGGCACTTTGAGGTGGTGGCACCACCGCTGAGATCGCGTACCGTGGATTGCCAGCCGGCTTCTCGTGTCCTTCTTCTGGCTTGGTTTGTGAGCCCAAACCGCTTGACATGGAATGAAGCTGGGGATTTCAACGTTAGGCAGAATAAATGACGAGTCGCAACATTGCAGAAGTGTCTATGCAAACTGAAGCCAGATGTTTGCCCCATGATGGGGAGATGTATGGACTCAAGGCTGTGTTCGACGCAACGCATGGCTTGCTCCACTGGGAGGACACACCCACAGCGCTGTGGGCAAACACGGTGTAGTCATGTTCAGTGCTGTAGGAGTTCACTGTTCATGCTTTTGAAGAACAAGGCGGGTGCTTGCGAAAATGCAAAAAGGCTTAAGGCAAAGCGATTTGCAAGTGCTCATGTTGCAAGGCTGTGGTGAGCGCTTTGTGTGGGCGCAGCAGCTTCCTAAAGTGAAGTCCTTGGTTTGGCCTGGTCGCACAGCACCAAGTGCCTGGATGTGCGCTTGCCCACCAGGTTCTGAGACGAGCGCTTCAAAGACCACGCTCAATAAGACTGGCCGAGGCATTTCAGTCAATGAATCAACTGATGTCACTGTCACATGGCAGGACCCAGCTTCTCCAGGAAACGTACTTGACCCTGGGTGCTTGCCCGAGTGACAACAGCAATACACCGCCGCCGTTCAAAAGCTGCAGGCCCCGTATTGTGTCTGAAGCAGACAAGCTGCTGGCTCCTCGCTTGCAAGAGGTTTCCTATGGTTCAGAAAGAGAGAGAGAGAGAGAGAGCGAGACAGAGAGAAAGAGAGAGAGAGAGAGAGTGAGAGAGTTTGACTGTTCTGCTGCAGGCAATACCGTGTTTCAATTGTACAATATTCCGGACAAATCACATATGATGTCCAAATAACTGAATTATATTGAACACTTGATGAAACACATGGCGCAATGACAACAGCCCGTGTAGTGGCATTATTTGTATTTTGTGAGCCATCCTAGCCCCCCTCATCCAACTCCGATGAACATCAAATGAGCTCATATTCTAGCTGCAACCAATTGTGACCATATTCCAACTGCAACAAAATGTAAAATCCATATTTTAACTGCGATGAAACCAGACGATGGAGTCACTCATCTGTCCGGGTTGCTTGGCAATTTGCGAATGAGGGTTTTGTATTTGCTAGTCCGGCACTGTTCCATTGTCTTGGCATGATCAGTTTGCCTTTTGTTTATGAGGCGGCACCCTTGGACGCTAAAGGATTTTGCTTGGTTTTTGGCTGTGCTTCTAGCCGCAGCTTGTCTTCAGCTTGGGAAGTCGAGAGGCTAAGCATTCTTTGGTATTCTGAAGGGTTGTAAACGTTGGCGCCATCGCTAGTCCCGCGCTTCGATGACTTTTCCAACTCATTGATTCGGCTTTCGCACAGATTCCGACTTCCAATGAGCCTTGATAAGCACAAAAGCTTCGCTTGGTGGGCTCCGTGATGAATTTTCAAAGCAAAACCATTGTGGGCTCCATTGGCATTTTCCTCTCTAACTCGCGGAAGTTTCGTTCGCATCCCTGTGGAATGAGCTTTGTGACAGGGCCCGGCAGCATTGCTCTAGCGCGTGTCGTGCTGCGGATTGCTAACTGGGGATACGCGCATGCGAGCCAAGCGATTGCCAGGGGGCGAGAACTTGTTGGGGGCCGGCTAATGAGGTCATTGGAATGCGTTGCGAGGGTTCAGGAGCTAGCCCCAGCGCTTACTGCTGGGCCGTGCGCGTGCTTGCAAGGCTGGGCTGGGCGGGTTAGGTTAGTCTGCGCTTTATGCTGGTGCGAAATTGCTATTCTTACATTGGAATTTCTAGAATGTGTTTATTATATAAATGTCTATGGCAAAATAGGATTTTCGCATTGGATGTTTTTTTGTTGATAGAATAATATGTATGAATAGATATGATTTTAATATTTTTTGGGCCTGCGGTTTTTGGCCGGCTATGCCTCTTTGAAGTTATACTATGTCAGGTTATATATGTTGCCCATCTTAACCACAGATAATGCCGGGGATGCCGGCTTTTTGGGCCCTATCCGGGCTCCAACCTAGAAGGTTGATAGAGGACCCAAAAAAAGCAGCCCAAAAAGAGTAGTCCGTAAGTTAGGCCGAAAACACAAATATAACAAAACACCGTAAATAGTAGCGTTTTGTGGCTGGGGTCGCGTACGAGAAGGCCCGAAAACCAACGCGAAAAAAGCAAGGATCGCGCAGCATGCGAGCTAGCCACAACAAAAGCAAAACGGATAGAACAACAGCCCAACGCTCAGCGTAGTAATTTTTGGCGGTATTTACAGCGTTTTGTAGAGCGAGGACCCAGTATCGCCGGCATGCCCGGCAGCGCTTAGCGCCAAAATGTGCAAAAATGAGCCTCGCTTATACCCTTCCGATACCTATTTAAAAACAGTGTTTTTTTTGTGGAGAGGCTTTTTGGAAGGAAGTTTTGATGATGCAGACTAAGCCCCGCTGAAACATCACCCAGGCCCAACCCCAGACCTGATGATGTCAGCCACATGGCCTAAACCGTGCGTAAACGCGATGTTTTGCGAGGGTTTCCCACAGCCAAGCAAAACCGCAAGCCCGAGCTGGTGATGCAGAGGTGCCGGATTTAGGCAGCGCGTCGCGACCAAGTGGCGAGGGTCGGTGGCGCTAGGGTGCACCCCCTATAGCTAAAGCTAGCAGGCTAATTGCCTAGCGACCCGAAAAAAGGGTAGCCGGATTTATGGGCTTATGCCTGACAGCCAGGCGCCCCGAAAAGCGTCAGTGTTCCACGCCGCGCGGCCTGGAACCCATACAAAACCAGCAAAAACACACGGTTTTTCTACAAAAACGCTGCCAGAAATCGGGTTCGGCCGGGGTGAGCCCTGCCTGCTAAGCAGGTGTCCACATTTTCCACGTTTGCGCGCGGCCTTGAATCCATACAAAACTATCGAAAACACAGTGTTTTTTCTGCGGTTCACCGAAAATCCTACCAAAAATCGAGTTCGGCCGGGACCGTTGAAGCCCGCCTGCTAAGCAGGTTTCCATATTTTGCACGTTTGCGCCCGCCGAAAACCTTCAAAAACACGGTGTTTTTGCACGTTCTCGGCAAAATTGGCCCGACTCAGGGGACAACATCCCCAGCATCCCCCCCCCCCCCCGCATCACCGGCCTTATCCGCGTCAATGTCCGCCATGGATGCGGACGATGCAGGTGATATGCTCAACAAATTGTCAAAAATCGCCTGAACAAATTCACAAATCCTTCGCCCCTTAGCAGTGAATGCAGCCTCCGTTCGACACGGAGTGAACGTGGAGTGAACCTGGAGTGAGGCTATAGTGAACCTAGAGTGTGCCCGTAGCAGGGGGCGCGGGCCTTATAACCTTCGGTTAACAAGGGAACCGAAGGCCTCCGAGGAAACCACGGGCTCGCCTGGATTTATGACAGCCGGGCGCCCCGAAAAGCGTCAGTGTTCCACGTGCTGTCATGATTTTCGCAACCGCGCGGCCTGGAACCCATACAAAACCAGCAAAAACACACGGTTTTTCTACAAAAACGCTGCCAGAAATCGGGCTCGGCCGGGGAGAGGTGAGCCCTGCCTGCTCAGCAGGTTTCCACATTTTCCACGTTTGTGCCCGGCCTTGAATCCATACAAAACTATCGAAAACACAGTGTTTTTGCTGCGGTTCACCGAAAAGCATACCAAAAATCGAGTTCGGCCGGGACCGTTGAAGCCTGCCTGCTAAGCAGGTTTCATATTTTCCACGTTTGCACCCGCCAAAAACCTTCAAAAACACGGTGTTTTTTGCACGTTCTCGGCAAAATTGGCCCGACTCAGGGGACAACATCCCCAGCATCCCCCGCATCACCGGCCTTATCCGCATCAATGTCCGCCATGATGCGGACGATGCAGGTGATATGCTCAACAAGTCGACACGGAGTGAACGTGGAGTGAACCTAGAGTGGGGCTAGAGTGAACCTAGAGTGAACCTAGAGTGAACCTAGAGTGAACCTAGAGTGGGTCGGCGGCAGGGGGCTCGAGCCTTATAACCTTCGGTTAGAGGGAACCGAAGGCCTCCGGGGAAACCACGGGCTTGCCTGTGGGCGCCCGGATTTACACGCTGACGCGACACAGCCGGCCACCGGGCACCTTGCCCTGCTCGTTCTGTCTGTAAGTCCGATTAGTAGATGTTAAGATTTTCAGATTCTAAAAACTTTGAGATTTTAAGGGTCTCAGATTTGAAGACTATCGGAATTTAAGGTTTCAATGGTTTAAGAATTAAGGTGTTAAGATTCAAAGATTTAAAATTTTTGAAGGTTATAACAGCCAGGCCATTGCCCAGCCATTTTCCATCTATTATCAGATTTCGAAGGCTTTAAGATTTTATTTTTCGGAGATTTTCAGATTTGGCGACTTTCGGAATTTAAGATTTTAAGATCTCAAGATTTTAAGGCTTCAAAATTTCAAGATTAAGAGTTTAAGGAATTTAAAATATAGCCCGGATTGAAGGAATTTTATTATATTTGACTTGTTTATGAAGTTAAGATTTTCAGATTGCAATAGTTCGAGATTTAAAGAATTTAAGTTTTGAAAGCTTTTCAGATTCTGAGATTTTAAGACTTTGAGAATTTAGGAAGTTCATATTTTTTTGGATTTTAACATCTGAAGATTCAAAGATATTCGGGTTTTAAGAAGTCAAGATTCGAAGACTTTAGGATGTTTATATTTTCAGATTGTAAGATTTTTTTTGTAAGGTTGTAAGTTTAAGATCTTGAGGTTTCAAAATTTCCAAATTTCAAGAGTAAGAGTTTAAGACTGTAGGAATTTCACATTTTAAGAGTTAAGATCGCAAAATTCTAAGACATAAGGGTTTTAAGATTTCAAGATTCGAAGACTTTAGGATGTTTTTATATTTTCAGATTTTAAGATTCTAAGTTCGAAGATTTTAAGATCTCGAGATTCTAAGATTGATTGTTAGATTTTAATTTAAGATTTTAAGAATCTAAGACTTTAGGATTTTGAGATTTCAATCCAGGCCATTTTCCATCCATTTTCCATCCACTTTAAGATTTTGAGATTTTCAGGTTGCACGTTTTTGCAAAGTTGGCCCGACTTAGGGGACAACATCCCCAGCATCCCCCGAGATTTTAGGATGTTTTTATATTTCAGATTTTAAGCTTTAGGATTTTGAGATTTCAATCCAGGCCATTTTCCATCCATTTTCCATCCACTTTAAGATTTTAAGATTTTCAGGTTGCATGTTTTCGGCAAAGTTGGCCCAACTTAGGGGACAACATCCCCAGCATCCCCCGAGACTTTAGGATGTTTTATATTTTCAGATTTTAAGATTCTAAGTTCGAAGATTTTAAGATCTCGAGATTCTAAGATTGATTGTTAGATTTTAATTTAAGATTTTAAGAATCTAAGACTTTAGGATTTTGAAATTTCAATCCAAGCCATTTTCCATCCATTCTCCATCCACTTTAAGATTTTAAGATTTTCAGGTTGCACGTTTTCGGCAAAATTGGCCGACTTCGGGGACAACATCCCCAGCATCCCCCGCATCACCGGCATCATCCGCATCAATGTCCGCCAAGGATGCGGATGATGCAGGTGATGCCGGGGATGTTGTCCACTATGGGCACCCCCCAGAAAACACTCGTTTTTTGACTCCGCGGGGAGATGCTCAAAAAGCCGCCAAAAATCGCATGAGCAAATCCGCAAATCCTTCGCCCCTTATAAGGGTGGGCCCAGCTTGGCGCAGCGCAAAAGTTCGGCACATGGTCGGCGGTGGGTCGGCGGCATGGGGCGGACGGCCTTATACCTGAAGGTAGGCCCTTCGGCGATGTCACGGACCACGGG
>CAUJNA010000748.1:0-10000 GCA_963377175.1 Effrenium voratum
CCATGCAGGGTTGAGTGTATCGCCTTGAAGCTATGCTCTCCGCTGTCACGTCCACGGCAATGAATGCTGGAAGTTCCAGCTACGTCTCCGCCCTAAGGCCAATGTGACAATGCACAGGCACAGTGCGTTGTCCAAAGATAAGGAGGCCACAGGCTGCCGGATGTACCAAAGCCTCTTTTCGTGTGGCACATCACCTAACAAAGCAGCAGCCAACACACTCCTGCTTTCTCTCCGTTGCAAATGTCCGCTCAATTCTGCACTGAATTTAGGTCTTTCTCAAAAACTAGGGACCCCTCCAGGTGTTTGGTTCCCTTTTGGCTTCCCTAAAAACCTGACCAAAAGAGGTCCCGGTGTTTGAGAAGCACCCATTTGTATGTGTCCGCTGCTCCCATATTCCCTGCTCCTCACTGTTGGCGCCTGCTACGCCGTTGAAGACGCCAGGCCCCGACTTCTTGGGGTAAGCCTTGCTGATCGATCGCCGGGGCTTCGCGGCTTTCCACCGGCCGAAGTCCACCCCTTGTTCTCGCCGAACCACGGGTGTGTCACTTCAACTTCCTGCAGGGAAGCCTATTCTTTCAGCACCCTCCTTCTGGTTTCCCTGCAAGCCAACTCCAGTCGGAAGTCATTTTGGGAATTGGCTGTTGGATGGTTGAAAAAAGGGAAAGCGAAAGGGATCCACCGTGTTGGGGGGTTCCCCTAGTTGAGTGTGTCCTTTTGTGAGGGTACGGGTTTAACGGAAAACCAAGAGGAAAACCGGTCCTGGCTTGGACCAGCTTCCTTTGAAAGGGACCGGGTCCCGAACGTCAGGTTCCATGTGAAAAAAGGAGGGAGGGTAGAGACCACCCCATTCTGACCAAGCCCCACAGAAAAAAAAAGAAAAAAACGCCATGCCCACCTCTCCAGAGGTGCTCCCGTGGTGCACCGGCCGCCCGTACACCTCACGGCTAAAACCGGTGGCGCGGCGCGTTTTCTCGAAAATCTTGAGAAGTAAAAAACCCGTGCTTTGGGGTGGATTTCAAAGCGAAAGCGCAAGGCAAAAAAACACCCGAAGCAAAACCATGATTTGAGGGCGCCCTTTTCAGGAAAGCCGAAGAGAATCGGAGAGGACACCGATTTGTTTCGCTTTTGGGGCACCAAAGTCCGGTTTTGCATGTCAAAATCGAGGTTCCCCCGAACATGCAACCTGCAAAGAGTCCAGGGTACGCCTCAAGAAAAAACCCGGCCACATCCCTCCAACGGTCACAACCGCGAGGTCGCGCGACCGCGAGCCGCTTGTCGCGCCTGATGCCATGGGGTTCCGAATGCATGGCGCGACCTGAGTGACGGATCGGGACGGGTCCAAGATGGGCAACCACCATAGGTGTCCTTTAGGGGAAATAGATGGCCCTGGTAGATGATTAAACCACCAGGTAAACCAGGGCCATCTGTTTTTCTAGCAAAACAACCAAAAAGGACACCTATGGCAACCACAATTTGGGTGTGGCTCAAAATTAAACGATCGGAGGGGCAAACCGCAGGTTTTGGTCCATGTTTCCACTTAGGGTTTCATTTTGCAATTCCATTTTTTTGAGCCATACCCATTTGGGTTTCCCCCAGCGGTTTTTCTGGGACCAAGGACTCCACAAATTCGCCAGCGAGATCGAAAACCCCCCGAGGACGGACCCCGACCCAATCCGTGTTCTTCCTGGGTGAAACAGTGTCTCTCACGGCATTCTGAAAGAGACACGTGATGATCTCTCACGGCATTCTGAAAGAGACACGTGATGACCTTGACTAAAATCTCCAGCCCAACTCCTGGTGACTAGTTTTTGGCATGGGTCCTTTTTGGGAAAATAATGGCCCTGGTAGTTGATTGAACCACCAGGTAAACCAGGGCCCTCTATTTTTACACCAAATCAACCAAAAAGACACCTATGGTTTTTGGCCCATACCATGAAGGAAGCTCGGATTCCGGCATGTATCGATCACACTTGCAGCACCTATGTATCCTCTTGCAATGCTCCGATGACTTTCATAGGCTCTCTGAGTCGTATCTGGTGCTTCGCAGGCTGAGTTGTCTTGTGTTTAGGTTCCATGTGATCCGAGCCATATGGCTTCGATTTGAGATTGCAGGATTTGCATGAGGTTGTTGCTTCGAACTTCTGCTGGTTTGAAACAGAGTCAAAACCAAAAACTGAAGGAGGTAGCCCACAACCATGTAAAGAAACAAAAGGGCTTGTAGCCGCCGCAACGCTGTCGTTGGGACCGTCCCCCCAAAACCACCTGAAACAAGTTTGATTCCGGCTTGAATCATGGAAGCCCGAGCTCTCTTTTGACGCTCGCCGAAGCTCCCGTTACTCGGCAGTGTTGCGATTCGACATCTGCACGAACTGGGTGCTTGGCCTGCGTGCCCAAATGAACAGCAGCACATCCCTCATGACTTTGAATCGAGCTTTGCCCTCAAGTTCGGTGAGGACCACTTGCAGGCCTCTCTTCTTGCAGTCTTTGACTACCAGGCGAAAACCTCGTGATTGTCATGGCCGTGCACGAGAGGATGCAGCAGGCAAGTCTCCGAATCCCGATCTCAACACTAGATGAGTAGCGATCAGCACCAGTTTGTTCACAAGCGGGAGGGTTCCCAAAAGGAAAATTGTCTTCAGGACCCCAAAAAAAGTTAGGTTTCATGCGCAAATTTGCCTCAGAAAAAGGCCTTTCGGAGCTCCCCACCGGAGTTTCTGCAACATGGCAGTGCCAACCAGCAATATGGCTGGTGAAGAAGTCTTCAGGGGAAAAACAAACCAAGGCTCCCTGAAAAACCAGCAGCTGACCGCGCGCGTGGAAGCCTGGAAGCCTGGGAGGCCGGACGTTCCTGGCCCGAGAACACCTTCAAATAGGGCCTCGCAAAGCCAAAGCTGCGTCTGGAGTCTGGAGGGAAAATGGATTTCCCGCAAAGACAACGACACCTCAGCCTTGGAATTTCGGGCCACTTGAGTTGGCAAACTTCACAAAACCCAAAACAACACGACACCAGCATAGACCCCAGCCAGCGAACTACATGCCAACGATTCAGAGCCTCAACCACCCCAAACGGTGGAGAAAAAAATGCACCTGCACCTCTTGCTCGACTGGTTGGCGCTCCCCCGGCGCTTCGGCTTGCTTCGGCTTCGCTCGACTGCCCGGGTCGCAGGCCCGCAGGCGCTCGGCAGTGCGGCTCTGAGAGAAGCCCACGAAGACGTAGGAGCTGACCTTTCAAGCCGCTTGCCGCTTGCCGCTTGCCGCTTGCCGCTTGCCGCTTGCCGCCCAAGCGGGCGGCTTGGGCAAGCGGAAGGCCGGTTCGGAGGTTTTGGAGGATATGTTTGGAGTGGTCTCAAAGCAATTTCAAGAGGAAGACCCTGGTGTTTCATTTTCAGCAGTTCAAAGACAAGCACCCACAATGGCTTTGTTCTTCCTTTTGGCTTGCTTTCAAAACCACCAAACGAAGGGGACCAACTGCCAAAAAGGACGAGCCAACAAAGGGCGAGCGAAATGTGGCCGGCGGGACCATGCTCACAATCATCAAGGCCTCGGAGAAACCACGCAGCAAGCAAAGGTCTGCAAGTCGTTGAGGACTGGGCCACCACCACCCTCTTTGGGCTGAACCTCTTGCCCGTGGACCACCTGCGCAGACAGAAGCGGGCAGGAATTCGATGAGTTGGATGGACCCGAACTGGTGGACATCATTCAGCTGGGGATTTATATCCACCAACCACTCTTCTAGGAGGTCCCATTAAACTTCATGGCCAAGTGATGTTGGTAGCGCCAGACGCAACTTAGTGCAAGCCAGCCAGCCAGCGAATCGCGACGCGCTTTTCCGACGCGGCCTTTGGCCGTCAGGCTACTTGCTGTACATAAAGCCAGTGGTCCAAGAGCTTTCTGAAGCAGAGCTTGAAATCTGATGCTTCAGAGTGAAACCTTCGAGCTTTGCTCGGAGCAAATCATTTTCTTCGCAGCACATTCACTGTCAGTCACTCCGGAGGATCATTGTCACACGCTCCTCCTTCTTCAGCTTGTCACGCAACTCTTTGTACTTACCCTGCTTCTTGTTTACCTCAAAAATTACATCGCCAGGCTTGACAGCACGGAGGGGGTGATCTTGGTTCCACTGCGCCACCAAGCCCCCATCTTCGATGCTGCTCACCATCACTCCGTCTCTGGCTTCTTCGAGGGCCATACCCAGCGCTCCTCCCTCCTTGTCGATTTCTACCATTACAAGTCGGTGACCTTCCCGAACTGTCCAGCCGTGCAGATTGATAGAAGGATCAATGACATCTTCCGCCAGCTCTGTTCGAGACTTGCTCTTCACAGGATGGAAGACATCCTGTACAGGCAGAATCTCAGGCTCCGAGTGTTGTGTGTCGCATCCGGGGCAGCAACCTCCAAAGAAGGCTTGAATCGTTTCCATCAGACCGGCGCGAGGGGACTGGATGCTTTAAGCCACCAACCAGATTGTCAAGTCGCGAAAGCTGGGCTGTTCGTTGGCTGATCCCCTAACGAAAGCTTCACTTTGAGTAGGACAGATGGAAGCCCAACCACTAAACCAACAAAAAAAAAAAGGGCGGCCGGGAACCACCCAGCATCGAGGCAGGCGCACCAATTCTTAGGATCCGCGCAGACCGCCTGGCGCTCTCGGAAACGGCAAGCAACATATTGATGTCAGAAGCAAGCGAAGGGCCTCCAAGTTGGGCTCCGCCCCCCTGCAGGAGATAATCAAGCATGTCATGTGCAGGCTCCAAAGGCAAAATACCAAAACCAAACCATGCATGCGAGCTTGCTCGCAGATGGCAGCATGCAAAAATTAGCGGCTCTTGCCTGACCGGCTCAACCCCGACGACGCGGTTGCCCGCGTCAAAAACCACTTGGGCAGACCTCAGCGAACTTGGCTGGGCTCAAGGCTTCCTCGACGCATGTGAGGCTAAGGATTGTTCTATTTCGCAGCAGGAGCAGCAAACCATGGCTAGGATTTCACCCATCCACAGTCTTACACCCTAGGGTTCCACCCTAGCGTTTTGCTTTCCCCACATAGTCCCAAATAAACCAAATAATCGGGTGTTATTTGGAAATATGCTAAGATAGGGTGAGTCCCAGAGGGCGTACTCCCAGGGTGTAAGAGGAAAATCCTTGAAATGACTTGTTCTCCCAAGACGAGATTGGCATTCATTTTACTAGCTCTCATGAGCATGACTTAGGCGACATTTCATCTCCACCCATTTAGATTCATGGCCATAGGGCCAAAAAGGGGTGGGCGCATGGCCTTCTCCTCCCCAAACACCTCAGCCCAAGACCTGAAGAAAGGAAGTCCCAGCACTACTGCCTCGTGCTCTCTCTCTCGCGTCACGACCGAAAAGGGACGAGCTGCCGGAATCAAAATATTAAAAAAGGAGAAGAAAAACGACAACAAAAACGTCCAGAAACACCCACAACAAGAAAAAACGTCTGGTGCCTCCATGCCGAAGGTCGTGTGACGCCTGGCACTCCGAAAGATTTTGTCATGAGGCTTCCCTTTGGCGTTTCGAGGACTCGCCAATCCCCTGTTTGGTGGTGTTGTTTCTTTTGGAGCAGGTGGCACCAAAACCCCATGCTGCAACAGGCTGAGGCCCAATCCCCAAAAGCCAAATCACCAAGGGTTACTTGACTTTTGAGCCACCCGAAGGAGCGTAGCCTCAAAGAATCAGGCAACCCAAGACTGAGACTCAAGCTCGCCAGCATTCACGATGGCCAGGTCGCACCAGTCCTTCTTCGTCTTGCTGGGAGTCACCTCGGACCGACCCCAAAAGACCTTTGGGTGCCTGCGGTTTGCCAGTTCAGGGCCCGGCGCCCTGGTTGCATGGAGAATCACAAGACATCTGTGTGTCCGTTTGTAGACCCCCCAAAGGGATCCGGGTTTTTGAACCAGTACCCGAAAAAAAACACCCAAATGGGGACCCCTCAACCGGTGGTGTCCCCTTGGTTTCCCTTTAAAGCCTGCCAAAAAGGCGACCAACTCCTAAAAAGACAGACCCAGCCCTGTACTGCGGGGCATGGGTCAAAACCGATCGCTTTGCCGGGGTTGGCCGGGGGGCTCCCTTCATAGCGCGGAAGGTGACGGGTTCCGAACTCCCCATGTCCCAGGCGGCATGGAGCTTGAGCTTGGGTGCCCCGCATAGGCGCTCGGAGGAATGCAGACGATCACGTCGGCTCCGGAGTCCAGGCCAAGTATCCGGAAGGTGGCCATGGTCTGTCCGGCACTCCGAGCGAACCAAAGAACATGGCCATGCGGCATGCTTTGCTTCCAGCCTCAAAGCTGATGGAGATCGTAGGAAGCTCTGCCTTCACAATTCGAGGTGAGTCGCAATCAAAACCTGGTACTAAAATGGTCGTAATCCCAGAACCATGTACAGGATTAAGAAGGCGGCCGCAGCTATTTTATGGTTGGGATCGTCCCTTACTAACCTTCATCTACCCGGGTTTTGATTGTGGCTCAGGTGAGCTCTGAGTCGAGTATTCAAGAACCAGGAGCGCAAGTTGCATGCCTACAAAACGCGAGACTAAGGCGTCCGACATTTTGGGGTCCCGTAATTCGATTAGGACGGCCCATGAAAGTTCACGCGCCGTGCTCATTCCTTTCCCCCGCTCTCTGCACCCGATCCTGACAAGGGCATCCAATCTCGCCAGAATCGCCCTGGCGGCAACCTCATTCAGGCGGAAGCACGAAGAAAAGTCACTCTCACGCGAACCAGAAAGTGGTTCGCCTGCTAACAACATCTCACCGTGGACAAGAGGGAGCTAGCGCTTGAGAAGTGGCTACTCTTTGCTAGGGGAGAGAAGCAAAGAGACAAGGGCAGCAAACAACAGAGCAACCACCTCACAGCGCGAGGGAGGCGCCGTTGGGCATGCCCAGCAAGATTCGCTCCCACAGGCCAGTACCTGCGTCTGGCATTTCCCACAAGAAAGTTCAGCGCCCATGGCCGGGCCTAATCGAATGGCCGTGGCACCTGAGCAGGGTTCCCATGCGATCAGCCTAAGGTAGACCTTCCGATTCCCATGGTCGAAAAGTTATCCAAAAGGAGAGCAAACCCCTGGGTTCAAGTCTACCTTGGGTTGATCCCAAAAAATGAAACTGAAGCTTCGTGTCTGAAAGCCCGCAACTTCGACTTGCCTGAGTCCAGAAGAGCTGCAGCACCGAAAGCCAGCTCCTTGGAAGATGCACGCACACCATTGCAACCAGCTTGATACGCAAGCCACTGCTACTGTAGATGCCCCAAAAAAGTGCAAACAGGCGTGTTGGATGGCTTTTATCTTCACCTGCATGTTTGCCCCGAATCCGCCCGTAGTCTAAGGATGGCTCCGAATTGAAGTCGAAGCTCATTTTGATCGATGGGCTCTCCTGCCCGGTGCGCCAGAACTGCACCGAAGCACGAGAAAAGCTGCGAGCTATAGGAAGTCGACACGCCTTCCCATAGCTTAAACCAATGGCTCGCATGGAGACGTACCTGTGCAAGCGAAAAGCCTGAACACCAAAGAAAGCTGCACCTTTTGAGTGCGGCATTGATTAAAAGAAAAGTGGCGGGCCAGTTCGGCAGCAAGCGGCGAGTCAAGATGGAGCCCAGGAACGTGATCTCAGCAAAATATTCGACTCCAACTACCGAGTCAAAGCAACATGTTTGTTGCCGCAGAGATGGTTGCCACCACCAACTGTGTACACGTGCTGGTGCATATTGTGTGGACGTATCTACATGTGTTATGTGTGGGTGTGCCTATGTGCAGTCTACATTGGTGGAAGCAGTTATGTAGATAGAAAGATTGAGAGATCCACACGCATATCAAGATGCAAATGTCAGTATAATATGTGTCGACTGCGTTCCCCTGCATGCGGAAGACATCACACCTGAAACCCCAGCACCCGTCTGCCAAGACTCCGACTGCACTTGGCCCCGAAAGGGTTGAATCGCTGCTTGGCACGCCGATCAGCAGCTTGGGACTGCAGCTACTTTGCTCAAGCACTTGCAGGCGGCGGCTTGAAAACCAAACAAATGATGTCTTGGGTTCTTCCCCTGACTACTACCCTACCACCCACTAACGTGGAAGTGCACAGACCCTTGTGGAAAGACTACTTTCCTCTTGGAAAGGGTCTTTGTGCGCTTCCATGTTAGTTGGTGGGAGGGTATGTCACCAAGCAAGGAACACGAGCGCACGCTGCAAAGCGCAAGCGCACACTCGGAACCTGAACGCCACACCTGGAAGGCCCGAACTCCAGGCGAAAGGTTTGAGGAACCTGGCCACGTCTTGCATCGCAGTCAATACGTGGGCGTCTCTTCAAGGTTCAACCCCCAAATTAGTGATTTTCCGAAACAGCTGTCCTGTAAACCAACCCCCCAAGGAGGGCACACAACAAGACGAACCCATTTATCGCGTGATCGAATAACCTCGCTTTTTTGTCGAGATCCCTGTTTCCTAACGGCAATTTGGTGAGTCCCGAGGTTCTTCCCTTTACGGTTCGGTGAGGCTTCACCCTTCGCGTGGCCTCTTGATGCTCATCCCACAGCGTGGTCAAAACGCTCGCCTTGGCCTCCTGCGAGCCGTCCGAGCCGAAGCGAAACAAAAGCTCCCGGTCCGGCGGGCCCCCTCCACTCTGCGCTCCTCGGGATCTTGAGGTCTCCACAGCACCAGGATCTGCCACGTGGGTTTGGGACAGAAGGTGACACTAAGGGAAACAGAAGCCATGGCACAAGGCAAGAAAGGCCCAAGCAAGCAAGCGCTTTCGCACGCACGCCACTTTGCCTTGCCGGTGTCAGCTGCGAGGCCGAGAAGACCCTCTCCTCAAGATCGGGTGAAGGCTTTCCATCTTCATCTCCACGGTCAAAACTGGGTTGCCCTTCCCCTTGAGAAGAAGGTCTAAGCTTCTGTAATGGAAAACCATGTAACCCAAGGTCCCTCGAGGCACAACTTCCCCACAAGGCCTACAAAATCCCATTTGTTTCCAAAAGGTCTCTTCTGCGATTTGGTCATACCCAAGACCCTGAAAACATGCACCATCATGGTCCCACGAAGCCCGCCAAATACTTTCGTCGTATCAAAACCCCTGGATGTAATGACCATCCCTCATCTCAATGACCTATGCAGAACCTGAGTATGCCGCAAAATGGGCGGTTGTCCTTTTCGCTTCCCCTTTAAAATCATACCGCGGCCTCGCAAAATCCTCCATGAATGGCTCAAAATGTTCAAGAACCAACGGACCGCAGATGCGTGTCAATGTTTCCATGTGAGGGTTGATCAAAAGGTCCTTTACATGGGATGACCATTTTTTGGAAGACCAGGATATTTCACCCACATGGGAAAAGTAACCCATGGTGAAAACTGGGGGCCTTGAATATGAATCAACCCCCATGTACCAGGGTTGCATTTTGGGCGCCGAAGAAGTCCCATCACCGTCCCGGTCCTGAAGCATTCTGCGCCAAGACCACCTTCGCACCGGCCACCTGACGAAAGCGTCACGCAAAGACGTGTAACTATTTTTTTGGGGGGGAGCGGGTCCCCCTTTGGTTGCTGTTAAGGGGAAACCAGAAGGAAGCAACGAATTTTGAGACTGCGTTGAAGAATGAAGGGAAGCCAAAAGGAAACCAAGGAAATTTGAATGTTGAGGGTTTGTGTTCAAGGAAAGCCGAAGGAAAACCACAGAACTTTTGAGGGTGTCCCAAAAAGTCTTGTTCAAAATGAAACCAATGGGAAACAACACATTTTGCGCCGCCCCCCCCCCCCCCCCCCCAACCCACCCCGCACCCCCGAAAGTCGGCCCGCGCATGGCAACGGCCAGCGGCGGACTCGGACGCGAACGCGCCCGGACCTTTTTGCTCCCGCGTCAGCTCTTGGGGGACGGGACCCAGCACCTCCAAGCAACTGGCGAGGTGATCGCTTTTTCGCCCAGCGGCCACCGGCCATGACCACTGCCAACGTGTTGTCTTTTAGAGGGAAAGTACTGTGGATGGTTGCGAAATCCGCATTTCGC
>CAUJNA010000748.1:15000-160689 GCA_963377175.1 Effrenium voratum
GATACGTGTAGCGACTGCATGCCGGAAGTTGAATTCACGCTACGCTGTGAAACAGGTTTGAGGGCTACGCGAAGCAGATATCTGGGCAGGCAGGAAGTGAGTCCTCCACCCAGTCCGTTCGAAGCATCTTGAGCGTCTTGCGTGGGTCACGACCACCTCCGCAACCACGTCGGCCATGGTGCGCTGGTGGGCCTCGAGCCAGTGGCTGGTCAAAACTCCTTATGTTCCGCCATTGTCCAAAGACGTTTGTGGAATCAAAGGGAAGGCAAAAGTTGAAAACCGACCTCCATTTTGGAGGGATCTCTCAAAGAAAGAGACCGCCATACAGGGGCGTTTGAGTTCGAAACCCGGACGGGTTACGCAACGCCTATGGGGCTGTGTGTTTCAGGGCACCCTTTGCCTGGTGGTGTTTAAGGGAAAGCAAGAGGAAAATCCACCATTTTTTAACTCTGCGACACACAGCTCAAAGTTCGCGATCTCTTTCAAGGCTCGCTGCAAGATCTCTGCGACCTGCGCATGAGATCTCTTTCTGGGATCTCGGCAAGAGGATCTGCGCGAGATCTATGCGCATGATCTCTGCTACAAGCTCTGTGCAAACAAACAAACAAAAAACAGACAGACAGACAGACAGACAAACAAACAGACAGACAGACAGACAGACAAACAAACAAACAAACAAACAAGCAAGCAAGCAAACAAACAAACAAACAAACAAACAAACAAACAAACAAACAAACAAACAAACAAACAATCACACACACAAACACAAACAAACAAACAAACAAACAAACAAACAAACAAACAAACAAACAAACAAACAAACAAACAAACAAACAAACAAACAAACACAAAAAGCCCACTCTAGCATCTTGGCTGCCCAAGGCCATCGCGGTGCAGTTGATGCCCACTACATGCACCGGATGCCATGGGATCAAGGCGGTCCCACTCAAAGTCCCTGCGCTAGCTTTCGAAGCTCCGAAGGGGTTGATGACAGGTGGCCTCCTAGGAATATTTGCAGGAGCCCTGCCAACATTTCTAGATATCTGCTTCGCGTAGCCCTCAAATCTGTTTCAAGGAGCTCGCACAGGCGTGAATTCAACTTCACCGCGCCGGCATGCAGTCGCTATACGTGTCACCGTGCTCAAGCAGTTCTGCGCTCAATTGTCCGCAGCTGGCAAAATCCGCATAAATCAACCACAGCAACAGGGGCTGAAAGCTGGCCCACACGTCCCAAAATCCATATGACCTGGCTCGCCAGCGTGGGCTTTCCAAACCAGATAACACCACTGCGAGCAAGCCGGCCCACGGGATGCGATCAACTAATGGCGTCAACCCACGCAATCTCGCGATCTCAGCAACCGGGCCATGGGCCAGCGATGCCGGCTCCGCCTGCAGAAGAGATACCTATCTTGGACACATGGCCAACCAAGAAGGCCGGCTGGACGGCCTGGTCCGATCCAAGGTGAGCAGGTACATCAACAGGAGGCCCGTCTAGCGAGGCAGGCCGGCAGTGAATCCTCCATCCGGTCCCATCTCCTCAACAAGCTGCGATCACACCTCCATTTCTTGAGCGCCGGGCCAAGACCACCTCCACAACCGTGTCGGCCATGGCTACCACTCGAGTGTCTGCTGACGGCCTTGAGCCAGTGGCTGGTCAAAACTCCTTATGTTCCGCCAGGGGCGTGCTTCCCATACAAGGAACTGTCCTAGTAGTGGTTGTCTAAAGACCCTTCTAAAGGGTCCAACCCCTGCACAAATAAGCCTAGTGTGAAGGGTCCATGGCATCCCAGGTGAATGAGTGTGGTTTGACCACAACAATATGATTTTTCTGGAGTTGGTACGCATTGTTTGTGGCTTCAAAGGGAAAGCAAAAGTTGAAAACCGAACTCCATAGAAAAATATCCTTATATAGGGGGGGGGGTGTTCGAGTTCGAGTTCGGGTGGGTAACGCAATGCGTATGGGTATGTTTGTGTTTAAGGGTACCCTTTGTCTGGTGGTTTTAAAAGGAACCAAGAGGAAAACCCACCATTTTGGGGGGGTCCCCGATTCAACTGGTTGGGTTACAGGAGAATCTAGAGGAAAACATCTTATTTGGTGTTTTGGGGCCGTGTCCTTTACATGTTCCTGTATCCTTTTGACCTACAAAAACAATCCCCCCCCTATGGTACCAATGGTTTTAAAAGGAAACCTAGAGGAAAACCCACCATCTTGGCAGATCCCCTATTAAAAACAACAAAACACACACACACACACACACACACACACACACACACACATGCCCCGCCCCCTTAATTCTAAAAATGCCTAAAGCCTCCCCCCCCCCCTGCCATGCCGAACTTCAACCTCCTTGCGGCCTCCTTCAGCCGCTCCAGCTGTGCCTCCACCCCATCCTCCTCGCTCGGGGGGCACTGCGCCTGGCCAGCTTGGATCCGAGCCTTCCTAGATGTGCCACATGGGTCGATGTGGTTGTTTCTGTGGCTCTTTTTGTGTTGTGTTTGTGGTTTTTTTTTTGTTTTGTGTGTGTGTTTTTCTTTGGGGGGGGGGAGAGTACCTGGTTTGTGTTTTGTTTTTTGTGTTGTTGTTTTTGTTTTTTGTTTTTTTTTTTGGGGGGGGGGGGGCTGGGGTACATGGGTGTCTCATGCTTCGTTTTGTCTTTATTGTTTGCTTTATTATGATGTGTTTGTTTGGAGGGGCTATCTGGTGTTCAAAGGAAAACGAAAGGGAACACCACCCAGAAAAAAAAAGGAAGAAACAAAGAGGCCCCCGATTTTAAGACACACCCACGTGTCCGACAACTACTGGATGTCCGACAGGTACCGAACATCCCCCTGTCCTGAAATTACGAGACCTTGTTGGGACCCCCTGATGCGCGTGGGAGACGTGATCGTTGTGACTGTTCCCAGTTGAAGCTCAGACCCATGTTTTGCACCCGTAAAAACATCATAGGCCTAATGTTTGAGATCCAAGGTCGAAAAAGAAATTGAGCAGGGATCCTTACATTCTACACCTGAACATTGCAGCTTGTAAATGGTGGCTTCCAACTTTCTTTTGGTGTTGAAAAAGCCATCCATGTTTCAAATGGTTGCGAAATGGAGATGTCTGTTAAGGAGCCCTGTGGAGGGACCCCCGAAGAAGAAGAAAACACGGACCCCTGGAAAGCCCCAAGGGTACAGAGAGACAGCACACCATATACAAGCGCAGGCCTCGAACCAGTCCGTGGCCGTCCGCACCTCCAACAAACCGAATTTCGGGGTCACCAAAAAATCGGCGGGACCTGCCGAAAGGTTGGCTTTCCACTTGGCTTTTCTCCCCTTGGAACTCCGCCCCAAGAAGGGCGCCCTAGAAAATGGCCGGGGCTTCACTTTGGCCTCCTTTTAGCCACCTGAACCATGGACCAAAAAACACAACCGGGCCGTTTTCGCCCACACCTTGGCTGGGGCCGGCACGTGCATCAAGGGAGGGCCAAGTTCCGGATCAGCTTCCAGTTGTGTAAACCTCAGTGCTCCCTTTTGTCGGCTGGAGAATCGAACCGCCTGCTTTGCGCACACAACTTTTCAGCTTCCCACTCCTCGGTGGTCTTGGATTGGTGGTTTCGGGTTTTGAACCCTTGGCTTTTGTAGAGGGGTAATGGGAAACCACTCCTTGAACACCAAACCACCGAATTCCAAACCACCGATGAGTCGGGAAGCCGCAACCGCCGATTCTTCTGAAACCTTCGGGCTGCCGATTGCAGCGGGTGACCTTTAGGACCCGGCTGTGACGGGTAGTCCTTTTGCAGGGCGTACACCAGCTGGGTGTTTGCGGCCCTGGCAAATGGGTCTCTCTCATTTTGAGGCTCGCTACCCTTTTGGGGCTTGGGGTTTTAGGAAGTTTTTGTTGCGAATCCAAAGGAAAACCGACATTTTAAGGGGGGTCCCCGAAAAAAACCTGCGACACGCCCAGAATCGAGGTGACTTCTGAGAATCGAAGTGAAGTCATGCAACAGGCCGGGCGTGCGCTCGCGGGACTCTGAGACAGCCCGAAACGAGCCTGCAGGGAAATTGCTCACATTGGAACTTGGTATGTGGCAAAAAAAAAACAAGCTGAACCCAGTGGGTCTTTTGGCCTCCAGTTAAACTGCCCGAAGGGTACCCTAGAAAACAAATAGACATGCACAAACAGAGAGAGAGAGAGAGAGAGAGAGAGAGAGAGTTGCGCCTCAGCAATGTTCTAAGCAGAGACTGCACCATCCTGCGCGCCATGTGGTATGTGCCCCTCGTCCCGCCCTGCAACTTCCAGCTCGGGCTGATGGTTTCGGAAGTTGAGCCCCTGATCTTTGTAGAAGGTAAGTGGGAAACTGCGCTTAACCAAACCACCAATCCAAACCACTCGGAGGGAAGCTGGAATGTGGCAAATTCATCATTCGCCTAACACGCGTCACACAAATTCAGCAGAACATCTCTCCACAGCCATCATCAGTCTGCCAGCAGGCTTCGCGCCAAAAAAAAAGAAGTTCAGCAACCGTGCTACCAGGAAATCTACAGAACAGTTGCTTTGGAAACCTGTTGGTTATTTTTATGGCCGACTTCCTTAAGTGTGTCGAACAAAAGGCCAAAGTGAAGCGACCTCGTTCGTCGTGCTTGCTCCATGAAAGCTGAAAGGCAACAGCCACCGACCTCTTCTGGGCAGTTCCCCAGATCCTGTCAATTCCCCAGGGATCCGAATACAATAGAAACACCTGAACATGGCAGGTTCCCCTTTATTAGACATGTTTCAAACGGGCAAAATGTATCTTTTAAGGAGCCCTGTTCCCAGCTCCCTGAAAAGGGGCTACAGCTTCACAAGCCCCATTCAGGGCTCACTAGATTTCCCGAAACAAAAGTTGATCAATTTACTGCTGGTTTCCATCCAAACCGATCGCCACTGTTGAAAGGGAAATGGCTCGGAAATCCTACCCATGAACCCAGAACCATGATTCAAGAATTGACAAGGGGGGGGTTCCCGCACCTATTTATGGCAAGGGGATTGTCCCTTAGTTTTGATTGTGACTCAACCGTGGTGGGAACCCCTCCCATGCCCTCGCTCAACTGGGCTGTCCGTTTTCAGATCCCCTGCTAAAAGTGACTCACTTCTGGGTCAAATTCGGAAACCCAACCACAAAACCAACCCAAAAAGCGTTAAAAAGCCAAGTTGAACCGGATGGCCGGGGTTCCAAGCACACCCTAAAACCCTCAAAGAAGACGCACCCTACCCTTCGCCTCCAACAAACCAAACACGGGCATCACCCCCCCGAGAACACGCACCCTACCCTTCGCCTCCAAAAAGGCAAAACACGAGAACCACCCCCGCCGTCCATCTCCCCGTCCCCGTCTCCTCGCGCGGTGCAGCTCCGCTGCCTCTGCCAAGCCGCCGCTTCCGCCGCTTCCGCCGCCGAGCGCCGGCCGCAGCTTCACCAAGTTCCGCGCCAGGAGCCCGGAGACCTGCGGCGAGCGGCGAGCCGAGTGGATCGGGCGCTTTAGAGAGAGAGAGAGAGAGAGAGAGAGAGAGAGAGAGAGAGAGAGAGAGAGAGAGTTGCCGTAATTTAAAAACAAAAAAACAAAAAACTCGTGCGGAAGCGGTGCGATGGGTAGGGAATGGGAATTGGAATGAACGTTGCTTTGGTCAGATTCTCTTGAAGGAAAGCACCAGTTGGATGGAGTAACAGAGGCTGTCCCCTGATGTGGGGATGTCCCCTGAAAGGAAACCACCGGTTGGATGAAGTTTATCTATAGGGGTCATTTCATTTCTCATTCCCTGCTGGGCACCAGCAAGTTTAGGCCTGGGAGAAAGAAGGAAGAAGGAAATGGAAACCCACGGAAAATGGGCGGCTCGTCTTGAAGGTTGGACCCACTAAAATAGTGGGGTTCCTTTTGGTGTCCCTTTATAACACCACCAAAACAGGGGTAGCCTCAGCAGGGATCCTTACAATAGAAACACCTGAACATTGCAACTTGTAAATGGTGGCTTCCAACTTTCTTTTGTTGAAAAAGCCCTCCACGTAACTCAAATGGGTGGTTGCAACAAAGAGGACAAACCCAGATCAAGATGAGTTGGTCGAAGCCCTTCCGTAGGGTATCCTGGAAAAAGACAACCGGGCATTCCGAATGGGAGGAAGCTCCAAAAAGTGGAACATTTCCAAAATGGCTTGCCTTGGTGCAAGGGGAACCGACTGAAACCCGCAAGTGACCCTGGGTCTGAAAAAAATTGAGCCACACCCAAATGGGAGGAAGAAGGGGTTTTTCGGTGTTCGGAGGTCAAAATTATGACCCGTGCCCGGTTCGTCGTTTCGTCTGGCTTTCCATGGGTCAGATGCACCGGCCTCGAGCATTCGGTTGGCCGTATGCCAGTGCACGTTCTGCACACCATGCGCCGCCAGGTTTCCAAGCGTGGACGCGATGGCTTGGTTGAAGAACCTCGAGGTCTTTTCTGGGTGCTTCTCAAAAATCGTGGACCCCTTTTTGGTTGGTATTCAAAGGAAACCACAATGAAACCAAGCCCCCACTGCCCTCAACTCCAGGACAATGATTGTTGGTCCAATTGGTGCCTAACCCTTTCAATGCCAAGCACTCCATGAAAGGCTTGCTCACCATCCCTCATCAAAAAGCGCATTGGCACTAAAGGCATGCGTGTTCGCTGGGGCTGGCGCGAGTCGCGGCACGCACCGAAGTTCCAGTGAGCCTGAGAGGTGGGAAAAGCGGCGAGATGAATCCTTCTCGAAGATCTGAGCCACGCTCCAGCCGCAAGAGCACAAGGATCAAGAGAGATGACAAGGTGATCTCTCGCACAGACCTGCAAGCAATATGCTACAAGTATGGTGTTGCCACACTGAGCTGAACGGCCTACTCTCCATTCCGTTCTTTTCAAGGTACATAAAACTCACTGCGAACATCACTCCAGCACCAAAATTGCCGCTTATCCCTGACACACGTGCCTCTGCGATGCGCCCAGAACACTGCGAGCATCAAGCATCTTCACCTCGGACATCTGCTGACAAAATCCGCCATCTCCTTCAGGAAAGGCAGCAGCTGCAGGATGTGAGCCGACAAAACTCAGAGTGTCCCCGAATGGCATTGGATTTTGGTGAGTAACCTCCGTGTACTGATTTTTGGTGAGCCTACCCAATCCTCTTACAGTACATGACAGATGCGCACAACTGACATTCCATCTGTCCTGACAATGCCAAAACACACAGCAACAGAGCTAAGGCGGTCGGAGGAGCTTTGGCCTTAGCATCTCGCGAGCGACCAAGGCAGGCCCATTGAGCAAAAGCCTCTCTTTCGCCAAGTAAAATCATCGAATCATCCCTCGAGCTGCCTTCGAGCACCTTGCCAATGCTGAGACTCCTACTAAGATCTTGCTGTCCGCGGTCGTTGCTTGCAGCACTTCCAGGATTGAGGGTAAGACCTGGAAAAACCACCATTTCTTCCTCCTCTTCTTCTTCTTCTTCTTCTTCTTCTGTTTCTTCTTTTTTGGGGGGTCCCCTTAAAAAAGGCACACCCGATTTCGGATCTGCCTTGTCAGCATTTCGCTGGCAATACTTCCGGAAGTTGGAGTTCTTGATGACCAGGCAGTACAGAAGCAGTGGATATCCCGGCTCCTGCGAGCAATGTGAGTCGTCGGTTACAGGAACGGACATGGGTAAATGATAACTAGTGTGTCCTCTGGATCTTGTGGGCAAAAACAAGCATCCGCTCCCTGCCCAGTCTGACTTGTTCTGAAACTCATAGGGGTATGTCCTTTGTAGAGGACCCCCAAAAAGCACTCCAAAAGGGTTACCCTCAAAACGAGACACGCCCTTCAAAATTGAGCTTTTTGGAACGTGTCTCATTGTGTGCATGCCTAAGGCGTTCCGAAAAGCAGGCCCCAAAATTTGGCCGCTCACTTGGCCATGAGGTTATTGAGAACCACCTCAACAATAGTTGGACATGAATCCCCCCCACGTACTGATGTCCACCCAACAGACCCCCTGTTGAAATCCACGACCCCTTCCCCTGTCATACGTCCTTCGAAGTCAAAAGGAACCCAACAAAGCATGGGTATGGGTCAAAATTAAACCACCGGGGACCGCAGGTTTTGGTCCATGTTTCCATTTACCATGGTTCCATTTTGGGGTTATCCTATTTTGACCGAAACCGATTCCTGCTCCAAGAAGCAAACGCTGGGTCACCTTCAGCGCCAAAAGCATTCCTCCCCCCACGGTCCGGCAGCTTCTGCATCAAAGCGCGAAGAATCTTCGGGAAGTGAAGCGGAGCGGCCAGTCTGGCGTAGGCCTCAGGTCGCTGGGTTGCTACCCAGAAAAAATCCCATGGGACCGGGAAAAAGGGGGGGGGGGGGGGGGTTGGGAACAAGTGGGGGGGGAGCCAACATGGCCAAGAAATTGTCCGGCTTCCCGAGTTGATGGTCGAAAAAGTAACCAAACTGAACAGACCATCAAGGTGAGTATAGTTGTCTCACTTCCTGAGTGGACTGGCCCCCAAAACGTTTAAAGTCCAGGAACGCAGGGAGTGAGCATATCCCTACAGAACTCCGATCCGTAGATCCGAAAGGCTCCCCAGTTAACAGCAAATTGGGACGCCAGCTCCAAGTCCGGCTACAGCCCCAACCACCAGCCAGGTTGCTCCAAGCCCGAACGAGCCAAAGGTCGACCACCCTTTGGAGGCATGGACAACTTGCTTGGGGAACTGGTTCTCCAAAGAGTGGTCCCGAAAAATGGTTGGTTCAGCTTTGGCTTGCCTTTCAACAACCGCAAGGGGGACGGCCATGTTGAGAAACACCGACTTCTTTCCAAAAGGTCTAGCCCTTAGGGTCACACCAAAGACCAGCTGCGGGATACGCATCTAAGGGATCTCAATTGCTGGTCCTGTTGGCTCGCCTTCTAGATCCGCTCAAGGGTGTTGGCTCCCTGATTGGGATGTGTCAAAACAGTGGCGTCCCAAATGTGTTGCTCTTGGTGTCATTCAAACCAACATTGAAAAGAGCACCCTCAAAGAAGACAGACCCATACAAACAAGGGCGTCTTGTTTAAGGGGGACCCCCAAAACTGTGGTTTCCATTCAGGTGTCCCTTTACAGTCAGCCAAAAGAGGGTTCCCAAAAAACGACACACCCATTACTATCATATTATGAGTTGACAAAATTACCACAATGATGGTCTATGGACATCGACTTGTTTGTGCCATGTAACCCTCAAAAGAAACACACACACACACACCCATTTTAGCAGCGCCCTTTGACCTATTGACGTTGGGTCCTATACTAACATGGTTGTGAAGAGTCATATTTTGGCACTACACCCCCAATCAAAACAAATAGCGATGACCCCATTTTCTCCATGGGGGGTTCCCTTCCAAAGGTGATTCAGGGACACCCCCCTCTGAATAAATGGCGGGTTGATGGGGAAAAAATGGGGTCAACCTTAGGGAACTCGGGTGCTCAATCCACCTACTTCACCACCTGCTTCAGTCGCCCCACTTCAAACCACCTACTTCAAACTTGTTCAGGGACACCCCCCTATGAATAAATTAGGGTTGATGGGAAAAACAAGTGGGGTCAACTTGTTCTACTTCACCACCAACTTCAATCGCCCTCTCGAGGCTAGCCCTTCGGCGAGTCGTCCAAAGCCCCCGGCGCAGTCGTGCTGATCCAGCCGCGGATCCGCCAGAGAGGCAAAGGCCTGCGCGATCCTCGGGTGATCCTGGCCGGAGGCGAACCAAACGAAGAGGAAAAGGGGGAAGCAAAAAGAAGACCGCCCCATTGGCCGATTTGCAAAACATGGACATGAATATGTTGCAAAGTAACCCCCAAAAGGGGGATGCATATGGTAACCAAAAAGCAAGTCGCGACTCGCGTGTCGCCGGCCTGTGGAGAGTGGAAAAGCAGTAGCAAAAGCACCTAAGCAAGAGCGTTCTTCAAGCCTTGACGACAGAAATGATTAACAACTGAACAGGCCGTATTAACCATAGTATTATTCTTCTAAAAAAAAAAAAAAAAGCAAAAAGAACGATTCGAACTCTTGTACTCCAAAACATCGTCCATTATCAAGCCCTCTGATCACTTACCTGCCAAATCTACACGCTATATGAATTCTGCAACATGCGCATGTGTGTGTGTGTGTGTATGTATGTATGTATGTATGTATGTATGTATGTATGTATGTATGTATGTATGTATGTATGTATGTATGTATGTATGTATGTGTGTATGTATGTATGTATGTATGTGTGTGTGTACGTGTGTACGTGTGTACGTGTGTACGTGTGTACGTGTGTACGTGTGTACGTGTGTACGTGTGTACGTGTGTACGTATGTACGTATGTACGTATGTACGTGTGTACGTGTGTACGTGTGTACGTGTGTACGTGTGTGCGTGTGTACGTGTGTACGTACGTACGTAGGTAGGTAGGTAGGTAGGTAGGTAGGTAGGTATGTATGCATGCATGCATGCATGTATGTATGTATGTATGTATGTGTGTGTGTGTGTGTGTCTGTCTGTCTGTCTGTCTGTATGTGATGTGATGTGATGTGATGTGATGTGATGTGATGTACTGTAATGTAATGTAATGTAATGTAGTGTAACGTAACGTACTGTAATGTAACGTAGTGTAACGTAACGTACTGCAATGTAACGTAACGCAACGTAATGTAATGTAATGTACTGTAATGTAAAGTAATGTAACGTATATATGTATGTATTTATGTATATATGTGTGTATTCCGATCTGTGAGGATGAGACTCGCATCAATTTCCGCAACGTTGAAGGGCAAGTACCAACCAGGACAAGGCACCAACAAGGCTCGCTTGGATAGAGCTTTGCCCGCGCTGCCAGCTTCCACAGCAGCCTCAACAATGCTTTGCAGATCCGCGAACTCGAAGAAACACTGAGGTACAGGCACCGTCGTCTCCCACCTGCTCCACAAGCTCAAGGGAGTCATAATCTAAAGCTGGTATTGAAATGGTCTGCCCAGAACCATATAAGGAATTAACTATCCCTTACTAACCTTAATCAATCCCCGAGTCAGGTTTGATTGTGGCTCACCTACTGTGGATGGACGAAATCCGTTCGCACCGTTGAAACCATGGTTGAAACTTGAAACCAGAACGATTGTTGGTACTGATAGGGGGAACCGACTCATTCCGTTGGGTTTCTGATTGTGGCTCAAGGGGTCAAGGGCCAAGGGAAACAGCTGGGTTGTCGCTGTTTGGACCCCTTTTAAAGGCCATGGCCCAAGAATTTGCCATGGCCCAAACAAACGGGTACTCATTTTTGACCCCCCCGACACTCGCATGACCCAGTGCTCCGTCACTCGAGCCCCAGTCGCATGACTGAAACTCAAACACGCCCGGGCCCACGAAGCCCGACGGCAGGCCAGGCATGAGCTCGGAAGACGCCAAGTAGAGCTTTGACACCTGGCGCCAGGGTTCTACTTTTTGAGTAGCCCAAGATAGACTCAAACCCAGGGGTTCTCCTTTTGCAGGGAAGGAACCACCCCGTTTAAGTCTACCCTGGGTCAAAAAGTAGAACCCTGCCTGGCGCCGAAGCCCGGCGCTCCCCCAAAAAAGCCCATCGGGGAGACCATGTGGGTTTGTCTCCAAATCGGGGGACCCCCGAATTTTTGTGGTGACTTTCCTTGGGGCGATTTAAAAAAAAAGGGGGGACCCTCGAAAAAGGCACGCCCACGTCAAAGTCAAAGGGGTGGCTCGTCAACCCCAAACGACCAAAGGGCCACATGGTTGGCTTTCTTTTGGCTTCGCTTGGACACTTTGAAGGCAACCAAGGAGCTCAAACAGACACAAAAACGCGCCGAAATCCGCTCCGCTCCGCTCCGCCTCGACGCCCCGGAAGGGCGCGCTGTCCGGATCTGCAGGATTCATGCTCATGAGGCTCAGGACCTGGGAGATGCTCTTGCTTTGCTCTCCGAAGGCGGCAAAAAAAAAGAGCAAAAAGCTCCGCGCCTCTTTGGGCGGATTTGGAAGAAGCGCAGCATGCGGCTCCAGCCTTGCTGAGATCCATCACCGGTCAAAGCCACGGCCGCCGAAATCGGACTGAGCTCGTTGCCACACGATGTTCAGCAAGGTCGCCAAAAAGGCCTCCCGAAGAAGGGCTTAGCCTCCCCCCATCATCAAAATGCCGACCGATTCGGGAGCCCCGAACCCGTCGAAGCCCGTGGACGCGGGAACCGAAAAGTGAAATGCGCTTGGGAAAAAATGTCTTGCCGGTGCTCAGTAGGGAATGACGACCTTCCGGGTTTGAGAACGTACCTGCAAATTCCCTTCAAGGAACCTAAATCGGGGATGGGTTTTCTCAGGGTTCATTCCATTTCTCACTCACTGATCATCTCTCGCGCCAAGGTAAAAAGTCCTCAAAGTAGAGACCCCTTGGCATGACTTTCGACCCCCGGTTTTGGAGTCGTTCCCACGGCCGCCTTGGCCCGGCTCGAGTCCTCAGCCCATGGGCCGCGCTTGGCTTTGGGCTCGGGTAAGGCGGGTTTGGGGCGTAGGGAAAAACCGCATCCTTGGGAGTCTTCTAAGGGGATCAATTAATTCTAATCTTCTAGGGAGTCTTCTAATCTTCTAGGATGGCCGAGGTCAATTAATGAATTAATTCTCCCGAGAACCAAAGGACGTGTTTACCAATGTGTTTGAGGGCCAAACGCCTGGTGTTGAAAAAACGAAAACACGCAGCAACAGGAGCCTCAAATGAAGGGAGCAATGATTCGCACGAATAAGATCCCGGCTGGGGGAGCAACGTTGGCTGTCCCAGTACCGATGCGCGTTCCATTGCTCTCCTCCGTTCCCACCTGTCGAGAAGCCCCGTGGCTTTCGTCTGTTCCACGTCCTCAAAAAAAAAAATCGGTAAACGACTGCAAATGGACGAAATCCTGCAGAACATACCATCCTTTCAAAGTGGTGCAGAATTTCAGCTGTTTGGTCAGTTGGTCATTTTTCCCTCAAATTCCCCCCATCCTTTCAAAGTGGTCCAGGATTTCGTCCATCCACAGCTGTTGGGTTAGTTGGTCATTCTCCCTCATGTGGCTCTCACCTCCTCAGCTTCCTCCTGCAGCACCTGCAACTCAAGCCAACACGGCAAGAAATCCACTCGACTGGGAATCCAAGTTGCTCGCCTCCAGCAAAGCTTGCAGAAAGGGTAGCTTGGCAGAGTCTCCTCAGCGCAGCGGAGCTAATCCGGCTCAAAGCAAGCTGAGCCGCCGACCACTCGGCAACTTTGGCTCGAGTTCACCGTTTCCAGCCTGCAACACGCTTCTCTTGGCCATAGAAAAAGGACACCAATTTGCGGCTGGCACTTCATCCTATGGTCGTGCCAATGCAATGCACACGATCGCATGCCGAGGGGGAAAAAACAAAAACATCGCCACGCACCTCCTCCTGGGAGGACGAAGACATTCTCTGGCCTCGCAGACTCCCAGCCAATCTCCGCAGCTGTCGTTCATGTCGACCCATGAAGCGGAGAACCCCAAAAAGTGACGGGGATCCAAGAGACGAAAGGTGTCCAGGGGTCGAGTCGATTCACCATTCTCAATTACTGATGGACGAAATCCGTTTCGCACCACCGTTCAGAAGCCCTGGCATGATTCGATTCCCCTGTAAATGCCAACAATCAATGGTTTCCCGCAGTTTCAAAGAGGTGCACGATTTTGTCCGGCCCTTCGCAAAGGGCAGATCGATTCTCTCCCTACATAAACCACTCTCTCCATGCTGGTCCTTCCCTCCACAAACCACAGAAAAAGAAACCACCCATTCGCCGAGGGGTTTGTGCCCGTTTTCTGAGTTGTAGAGGGTAAATAGGTATCACCAAACGACCGATTCGGCTCCAAGCCACCAATTCGAGGGGAAGCGGTTCATTTTCCCTGGGGGCCAAACCACCGGAAAAGCTCTTCAGGGCCTGGGAACCGTCCAAAAAAACGTCCACCGCCCGCCCGTCGCCCGTCGCCCGTCGAGACCCCCGACCCCCGGCCCCGCCTGCGGCCTCCGCCGCCTGCGCCCGCAGGCGGAAGGCCGCCTCCGCCCTCCGCCGCTCCGCGGCGGCGAAGACGAGGGGCCTCCGACGGCGCCACGGCGCCAGCGGGTGCCGAACCGCCGCGGGCGGGTTTTCCCGGTTTGGAGGCGCCAAAAAAAAAGGGCCCGTACCAATCTGAAACAGACGCTTTTGAGGCTTGCCTCATTTTTTCCCCAAGCTCCCGAGGTTTGGCAGTTTCCATTGCTTTCCTTTCGGTGGACATCGATCTTTAGCCTCCCCTCTCCGAGGCCCTGTTGCCACCGTGAGGGATGAGATTCTCAAGGTGACGTAAAACCCCGCTGGTGGGCTTTTGAAGATAAACCAAAAAGGGCACAACATGACCATTTCGGGGTCAATCAAGAAAAGGGCCGCATTTCCAACTCAACTTCATGCCCATCAGCACCTGACAAAGGCAGGCCCCTTCCAGTGTCTGGTCAGGCCCCTTCCAGTGTCTAATTGGTAAGAAACAATAGCTTGGCAATCCCACCCCCTTGTTTACTTTCGCAGGGCCGGACAATTGAACTTGGGGACTAAAGCGAGCATTATGGGGATTGATACCAACAAATAAATGGAAACAAACAGAAATAAGCAACAAAAAAAAGATTTCGCCCAGAGATCTCACTGGGCATCCCACGCGCAGGTGCTGCGATATCCTGTCCCCGTGTCCGTCGCAGTGGCAGCTACCACCTGAGCAAAATGATCGGGACGCTGGGTCCAGCGGGGGAACCTTTTTGTTGAACCCTCCAGGCCGTTTTATGCAACCCTTCTCTTGTCATTCAAGGCTCCCTTTGTATTTTGCTCTCTCCCTCTGCCCTTTTTGTCAAGCAGCCGTCTGTTCTCGGTTTACCCCGTGGCCAAAGCCTACAGCAACTGCACCACGCTAGGGCAACACTGCTACCACTGGACCCAGTTCACGCCTGCTGCCTGCTGCCTAACTCAGTGACCGAACCCTATAGCGGCTGCACTGAGCTAGGGTTGGGTTAAACGTGGGTTTAGGGTGTGGGGTTGGCTTAAGTTCTTTAGGTGGGCTGACTTTAGGCTTAAGTGTGGTTTTGGGTTGGTTTCGGGTACGTTTAGAGCGGGTTTGGGGTGGGTTCAGTGTCGGTTTAGGATCGGTTGAAGGTCGGCTCAGGCTGGGCTAAGCGTTGGTCTAAGGTGAGCCTGGTGCGGGGGGTTTCCACGGGCGGCGGGCTTAGGCAAAAACAAATCCGGTTCGCGACATCAGAACAAAATCAACCTCTGCGTCCATTCAAATTCAGAACAAAATCAACCTCAGGTGTGGGTTTAGGCTTTGTTTCGGGTGGATATAGGGTTGGTTAGGTGTGGTTTGGGGCTATTTAAGGGTGGGTTTAGGGCTGGTTTAGGGTGGGTTAGGGGTTTTGGGCGGGTTTAGGGTTGGTTTAGGGGTGGTTTAGGGTTGTCCTAGGCTGGGTTTAGAGTTGGGTTAAGATTGGCTTAGGGTGGGCTCGGTGGGGCTCAGGGTTACGGTAGGGTGGGCTTAGGGTTGAGGAAGGGTGGGTTCAGGGTGGGCTTCTTGGTTGGGTTAGGGTTGGCTTGACCCAGGCCAAGGGTGAAAAAAATCCCGAGGGCTGGAAAAACCAGGCTACTGGAGAGGCTTCCAAAACCGAGTTTGAGGGTTGAAATCAGAAAGGTTAAACAACAATTGGGTGAAACAAAAACAGCCCTGGGAAAATCGGGCGGCCCCGAACTCGGCGCATCATCACGTGAGGCTTTAGCAGCTATCGGAGCTACAATGCCGAAAGCTTTGGGCCAAGGGCAGAGTCTCAGAGCCGCACTGCAGACAGCAGCAGAAGAATCTCGTACAGAAGTGCCTGGGCAGATCTTAGAATTCTTAGACTCGCTCTGATTGCCGAAGACTAGCAGCACAAGCCTGCAGTCTCATCGTGGTGGGAGACATGGAGAGATTTCGCCGCTGCTCCCCATCATCCTCGAGAGACAAAACGTGTGACTCTGATTCAAACTCAGCTGACACCGACCTCTTCGCCTTGCACCGATGGCGTGCTGCTCATCGCACCGAAGGTCCTCGCCAGCGCGCTCGCTCCGGACAGTCGCGTTGCTTCGGGCCAAGTCTCAGTCCCCCGCGAGCACACGAGGAAGTCCGCCAACTCCCGGAAGACGCTTCGAAGTACACTGCCTAACACGAGAGGCTGGCAGCCCACACTGCAGACGCGCCCATCTGCCCATCTGCCCTACCATCCCTACCTTGGTATGACGGCACAGCCGTGGGGCAAAGCACCAATTCCTGACAGCCGAGAAGCCGAGAGGCCCAGGCAACCAAAAACACAAAACTGCCCCGCCGAAACGTCAGCTTCCACCATCCGCTCGGCAGCCTCAAGCACACAGCCGGGCGTGTGGCAGCACCAAGGATTTCCCGTGCTTCAAGCGTTGGCTTGTGTCTTGATTTTTGGAGAGAGATGTGCCTCAAAGCTTGCTGTTTCTTGTGTTTTTTTTAGGGGAGGCGTCCCCTAAAAAAAAGAGAGACACATCCATTCTAAGTGTGTTCTTTGGATTTTCGTGGTCAAGGCCAAGTTCAAGTTCATGCCCTCACCTCGAGCATCGAGACGCTCTCACCAGTGGGCAGCACTCTCAGCCTCCAACGCACCCCACCCCCCACCAACCCACCCCATTTCAGGCAGTTCCCCCATGCCATGAACATGAGTCAAGGTGCATGCAGCTCTCTTGCAGCGCAGCCGCGTCCTAGGGGGAAAAAAACAACTCACACCCCGACGCGCCGACATCGAAATCCAGCGGATGTGCTCCTCTGGACACAGCGCGCACATGGGCTCCACTAGCCTTGTGTGGGCGCGAGATTTTTCAGGGGCTCCGTCTCAAAGTGCGGTGAAAGCGCCACGTCAGATCGAAAACTCACCAAAGGCGCACTTTGCCAAAGGGGGTTGTGTCGTTTTTAAGGCTGGAGCACCCAAGAAAGGGTTGGTTTGCTGTTGAAATGTTCAAGGCTTCCATCTGCAAAACGCGCCCCGTCCAAACGAAAACTCGGCAGTTTGGTGCACTTGTTGCCCAAGGGTGTTGTTTGTCGGTTTTTAAGGCTGGACTCTCCCAAGAAAGGGTTGGTTTGCAGTTGAAACCATCCAAGAAGGACACCCTCAAAAACAAAGACACGCACAAGCTGAGCCTTGCACAAAGACTTCAAAGAGCCTTCTGATGGCTGTTCCGGCCATCTCACTTGCAACCGCTTGCCCCGGTAGTTCACCGGGATGTGGCCTTCCTGCGCACTCAAAAGCTTGAGTCCCTGAAGCCCACGGAAAGTTCCAACAGCTCGTTTCAACGGGCGCACGCTATGAATTTTGATGGGCCACTGAACGGAGCCTTTGGGGTAAATTTGTCCAACCACTTCGCCATCTGAACATGAGGATGGCCATGGTACCCGTTCCCAAAGGAGAATGGGGATCGAAAAGGAAGCTCTGCGCCTTCACTCAGCATGCGCAACACTCCAAAAGTTCAACTCGCACTCCCCGGCCACGCCTGGACCGAGGCCTCATCCTCATGGAGCGGCACCTGGAAGGGACTCGGGCGGGAGACTGCGGCGGTCTCGCAGCCGCAATTCGCGCCTGCTCAAGCTGGAAGAGTAGCTCGTGCCTGCGGCACAAGTTGCCCCCCGTGGCGATTGATTTCTGAACAGAAAAATCCAACGGCCGAGGTCAGGGTACCAAGACCAATGACACTTCTGGGCACCTACCCCTCCCAGACCCTCACATCCTTAGCCACAAACTTCTTCGGTCCCTCATTGTAAACGGCAACACCCACATGGGTGTGCCGTTTTTTTTGCAGACCCCCCCCCAAAAAAATGGTGACTTTCCTTTTGGTTCCCCTTTAAAACCGCAAAAAGGAGCACCTGCCCAAACAAACGAGACACCCACATCTCCCCGGATCGGAATTCTGCAGCCCATCGGCGCGGCAAAGCACTCGGCAAACTGCTTCAGGAGGCAGCGGCACAGCAGCGACAGGCTGAGGACCTCCGCTGCTCGCTCGCGGGCATGGGGGGTTGGATGGACCGTCCATTTTCCGGGCTGTCCAGTTTCAGATCCCCCTCTAGAAGTGGCTAAGTTGTGGGCGAAATTCGGAAATCCAACCTAAGGGGATGGTCTGTCAATTTTGTTGGGGTGCTCTGTTGGCCCACATGTCTCAGTGGAAACCCTCCATGCCGTGCTTCCACCGCCCTTGCGGTTTGTGAAACGACACCACATCTGTCAGTGGAACACAAGGCGGTACCGGGCGAAAATGACCGGCAGATACGCGTCAGAAGGCGCTCTCGGCGCGACAGCCCCAGGCATGAACACTCCCAACACCAGTTTGCTCGACAGCAATCGTGGCAATCGGCCATTATGGGGGCTGGGGGGAGGGAGGGGGAGGGGGAGGGAGCCCAAATAAGCCCTAAATATGGCCTTATTAAGGGCTTAATAAGGGTTTTTTGTGGGCTCCCTCCCCTACCCTCCCTCCCCCCTAGCCCCCATGAGACCACATGAAGGAGCCCAAAGCATTCAGCAGCTGCGCGTGGATTTGGCAGCGACGTGATCTTAACTTCTACTCCTCCTGGCGTCTGCGTGCAATGACTTCTGTGAGCGAGCCGAATTGCTGGACCTCATGGCGGCCGTCGCTAGTTGCGGGAGAGGGGGGCGTTTTCGCAGAGTAGCCCGAATTGCGCACAAACGGATTTGATGGCGCCCCAGCAGCCTGCCGGATGATCGGAATGTAAGTCACAAAAGTATTGATTTGTTTGGCCTCACGTGGTTCAAACATACACGGATGATAACAGCTCGGAACCGCTGCAGAAGGTCCAACAAGCAGGCTGCTTCTTGTGACAAGCCTGTTCGCGAATCTGATTACAATCGTACTCAGAAGTTCCCAAAAAAAGGCGGCTTTGGCCCACGCTGGCTTTGGCGGGAGCTGTTGCGGCATGGGCCGTTCAGTGTGCACGTGCTGTCGCAACAAGTGTTGGATCGTCGTTTCGATCAAGAAAAGATTCAGCGTGAAGAGCTTCAAGCTCACTGGATGCAGGAGGGGTGCCTCGTGTGCCTCGTGGAAATTATCTTCACAGTTTGCACGGGCTGCGAGGCCCTTCTGCGCCTCACCAAGTTGGCTCTGCAAAGGCTCCATTTCGTCTTGACAGCCGTGAGGCATACCCTGTGTTAATGCTCTTCCAGCATTCTGTCCCTCTGTTAACTGACCACTTGCGCTGCGTCATCTCACTATGCCATTCTTGACAAAAAGCATCAAACCGGCTACTTTGTAGAGCGATGGGGCACTCATACTCTTCAGACCGTTTAGCACCAGCGTCGTTTACCTCGCCGGAGATTGTTGCCCGCAAAAAGCTCACCTCGGAACGAAAGCGCGACTCTCCATCCACTCTTCCTGCGCGTGACGAACCTCGCGACTGTTCGCTTCATCCAACCGGCGAGCAGCTTCAGCTAAACGCGCGCTGCACTCAGCCCTTGCAGCGTCACGCAGCGTCCATCGTAGCACGATGTAAGGCTTCAGCTTCATCCCTGACAACGTCCATTGTTATCGGAAATGTTGTAGACCGCATACAAACATGCGGGGTTCATGGTAACCATCTACAAGGCGCTACGGATACTTCAAGTCTTGAGCAACGCATTGCATACCGCGCGCATAGGGCGCAGGCGTGCTTTCACACCCCCTCATGAGAGAGCGCAGATTGAAGATGCGCTACGCCCGGTTTTGCGGCCAGCTTGAAGTTCCGGACGGAGCTATGCATCTACGCACCAACTGAAACAGCAAGCACAGGTTCCAGGGCCATGTTTTCAGACATTTGAGAACACTTGAGGAGGAATGCAAGGCCCCGGCGGCTGAGAAGGTGCAAGGCTTCGCATCTGCCGGAGAAGTCCGGTAATAGTGGAGAAGCCTGGCCTCGGAAGGGTCCGCCAATGAGGGTGTCAAGCAAAAGCAGGTTTTAGCCAATGTTTCGGCCCTTTGTTGTTTATCAGGGCCAAAGTTGTTCCTTGTTTTTTTTGGGGGGGGGGTTAAAGGGAAACCAGAAAAACCGCCAGTTTGGAGGGTCGGACAAAAAAGACACACCTATTTTGAGAACCTCTGATTTCACAAGGAACACTTCAGCTCACCCCAGTCTCGACGACTCGCTGGCGCAAGTGAGCGAGTCCTGCAGGGAAAGCCCAGCTTCCCTTTGGGTACCACGCCCAGAAGCGTAAGAAGGTGCGGAAGTTCGCGCTGTGCTCGTTGGTCGCAACCTCGCAACCGTCGAGGGTGCCACGCGAACCGTTGCCTGCAAAGGACTCAGGAACCCACGAGCTGCAGAAAGTATGCGTCTCTCCTCGCATCGGCATCAAGCTGATCGGCATTGAGCAAAGAAGCGCAATCTCAGGAGCCAGCACTAATGCATCAAGCACCGTTGGCTCCGCATAGTGGGACTCAAAGAAGCCAGGCTTCAGCATTCCTCCATGTCAGAAAGTTAGAAACTTCACAGGATCGCACCCTCAAATCTCCAAAGCTGGTGATTCTAGTGCCAGCTTCCGCGGGTCCATCCAACCCCAAGCCCATTTGAGTCACAATCAAAACCCGGTAGTACAGTAAAATGGTCGTAATCCCAAAACCAGGTAAAGAATTCAGGAGGCGGATATCCGCAACTATTTCTGGCTGGGACGGCCCCTTACTAACCTTCATCTACCCGAATCGGTTTTGATTGTGGCTCATTTTGACGATGGCGCTGCCGCAAAATCCGCCTGGCAGCTGCACTTTGAGCAGCTCGAACCTCGTGAGAAAATTTCGTGAGCGCGCAGCTTGCGAAGTTCGAGCAGAGGCTGGCGCCAAAAGCTGTCTGTGATCGCAATCCGCTTGGGCTTCGTCATCTCCTGCAAAGCCTGTGAGGCAACGCTTGCCCTTGAGTGCCAAGAGTAGAAAGTACAAAGGAGTGCTCAAAAAAGTGTCCCGAGTTTCTGAGAAGTACCCAAAAAGGTGCGGTCGCCCTTCATGGCTCAAGCCCCCCGTCCTTTGCAGCGGGCCCCTCTGGCAGCACACTCTCCTGATCGCTCACACGAGCCGAGCGCTCAGTGACTCCCAAACTCCAAGCTGAGGCGTGCGCGGAGCTCCCCATGGCGAAGCATGCGAGTCCGGCGCGGAGCGCTGTGCTACATCCAGCCACTTGGCGAGCGACGATAGCTGGTGTTGCTTTACTGAGCTGGCACCCCCCCCCGCAAAAAATGGAATGCGGTCAAGGTACTGCTCCAAGAATTTGTCCTGTCCCGCTGTGACGGTTCCAAGATCCTTGCGCTGCCCGTAATTCAGTGTCAGGCACCAAGCTCGCTCCATACCAACTTTGAGAGCTGCGGGACAGCGAGGCAGCTTGCCGAAAACCTGTTCACTGGTTTTGACCGGCGGTTTACACAGACCTCGCTCTCCCCAGCAACCTGGCTAGTTGGACACCCGTACTTAAAATGCTCACTCAAAGGATCAAAGGAGGTGAAATGGGTGCTGTGCCACACACTTTCCAACTTTCCAAGGCCCTGCCTCAGTGCCACCGATGGTCAGGGTATCAGTGAGGATACGGCCCATCACTTGCTGGCCATCCGCGAAGGACAAACTGCGAGCGCGGGCGCAACCCATCGAAGCGCGACGTGAGGCGGTTTTGGATTGGGACGCAGCTGGGACTTTTCGCTTTTCGCACTGCACTTTTGGGCACCTCATGCGCCGTCGCAACCCTTCCGGCCGCGAATTGCAGCCAGTTGCAGCACCTCCGCGAGAAACACCGGTCACAGCGCGCGCTCGTACTGCCCCCGCCGGGTTGCAACCTGTCAGCCATCTCGCATTCTCCTAGTTCGCCAGGCGCAGGTTGCCATGCCCGCTGAACTTCTCCAGTGTCCGAACGGCTCATGTGCGAGTGGTACTTCATGTCCAGCAAAAGGATCGGCGCAGGTCCATGAAATCACACCTATGTGTTGGGTCGCATCAACTGATAGCCTTCCTTGGTCGCTGCTTGGCTCTGGTGGAACATGCAACTCACAGGAAGCTTTGCAACCTGGGTGTCTCTTTTGTTTGGGGACCCCGAAAATTGCGGTATGTGGGCGTCCCTTTGAAAAAGAACGGTAGTGTCAAAAAAAAGACACACCCACATCACAGTGTGTGTGTGTGTGCAGGTATCTTGCCCCGAGCTCCGAACAATCCCTGCCACATCTAGCAGCTTGAGTCCCTCACAACTTGGCTCCATGCCATCATGAGAGACGCACAACTTCAAGCCTCGACAGGTTCGCCGCTATCTCCAAGAACGGCCAACAGCCACCTTGGCAAGGCTCGGCGCAGGAGATCAAACTTGTCATAATGCCATGGAAGTAAATTGGGGTTGATCAATATTCCTGGCCGGGAAATACCATATCTTTAGCGGTTTCCCCCAACTGTCATCGCATGTAAAGGACCTTTTGATCAACCGCCACATATGACTCAAGGCCTGCACGTATTGTCGAAGGGCATGTAGACAGCGTTGGTGACGTAAATGCCAAACCAGAGCTCTTCCCCAACAAAGGCTTGGGTCCCACTGCCAAGGCTGTACGGCGCGTGCACGGGACAGCTTGCCTCATCACCAGCACAGCTCGCCGCTTGTAGGATTCCTGGCAGAGAACGCGCGGCGTTTTCGGCCGCTTTTTTGGCCCAGGAACGCCTGCGGAGGCTCCCCAAACAGGGCGGCGGGGGGCTGCCAAGCACCTGAAGCTCCAAATGAAGGGCACCAGGGATCCACTTTTTGACTACCCCAAGATAAGCCCAGGAGTTCCCCTCTTGGGGGTAATGACCCACCCCTGGGTTTAAGTCTACCCTGGGGTAGTCGAAAAGTGGAACCCTGAATGGCACATGTAAGAGTCAAATGGCTGTGGGTCAAAAATATGTACACAAAATGAAACCCTGGTAAATGGAAACATGGACCAAAACCTGCGGTCCCCTGGTGGTTTAATTTTGACCCATACCCAAATAGGCGGAATGGATGGCCGCCAGGGCCCGGACATGATCCACAAGCCTGGAGGCACAGACACTCCCGCATCTGCGCAGGGACCGCTTGATGGCAAGGCGTCCTGGCATGGCATAGCTCTGGCGACCATGGGATCAAGGGGCAGCTCCCAGGAAAAAAATGGACTAAACGAAGAAAAAACAAAAAAAAAGAAGAAGAAAACAGATGGAGAAAACAGAAGAAAGACACAAAGAAGCAAAATAAAAGAGAAAAAGAAGAAAAAAAAACACGTCCTGGGTGGTGCAAGCAAAGCGCTCAGGGGAGCCGTGCCAGCCACCCGGCCCCTCGCCACCGCCCAGGGTGCCGGGCAGAAAGCCTGGGCGCTCGGCTCCAAGGCTCGACAGCGGAAACTACTTGAGTCATTCTCAAAACCCGGTATCAAAATGGTCGGGACCATAGGTGCCCTTTTTGGGGTTTCCCTGGTAGATGATTAAATCAACAGGTAAACCAGGAATCGCCATCAATTTTTCGACCAAAACAACCGAAAGGACACCTAATGGTCGGGACCCAGAACCATGCTTCAAGAAGCAAGAAGGCAGCAGCTATTTGTGGTTGCCCTTTACTAACCTTCATCTACCCGGGTTTTGATTGTGGCTCTGCTGCTGCTCGGGGAATGACAACCAGGCCCCAGGTGCTGGATTCGACTGAACCGGTTTTGGGGACCTCCGAACGAAGGAAGCCCATGCAAATCGGGGGATGGTTTAGTTCGGGCTTCCCTGGTTTTTGGGGTCATTTCACTTCTCATTCCCTGCTGAGAACTAGCCAGGCTAGGCATCTCACCTGTACACGTCAGCTCCGTTCCGCGGGGCGCGACGATCAGAAGTGCCTGAGCGCGCCCAAGAAAACCGCCAGCGCGGCCCATGCGACGTGTGTGCTTTTTGTCGCAAAACGGCCATGAATTTCTATACAGAACCACCTCACAAGGGGTTGCTGGACATGAATCCCCACCTAAATGCCACGAAAGGGTCCCCAGTTAAAATTCACACCCAAATGGGGAGCGTGCGAGTAACCGCGCCGCTCCAGTCGAGGTGTCCTCGCGGAAGCAAACTTGTGACAGCCCCACGACGTACTCCTTTTGTGACAAGGGGGGCAGGGTCCAACAAGGAACCGGCCAATATCTTTGACAACCCCCCTGCTGTGGATGGACGAATCCTGCACCTAAGGTTGCCCTGGAATGATTCGATTCCCCAACGAAAATACCCACAAATGGTTTCAACCATGGCGTCATTTCGTGGTGCGAAGGAATTTCGCAACCATCCGAGTCATAGTCAAAACCCGGTAGTAAAATGGTCTACCCAGAACCATGTAAAGAATCACAAAGGCGGATATCCGCAACTATTTCTGGCTGAAACTGCTAACCTTCATTTACCTGAATTGGTTTTGATAGTGGCTCGAATCCACGGTATGGACGTCTGGGGCTTTCTCTGCGCCCGGATCCGCGGTCATTCCGCGGCAGCACGGTCACGTTGAGAAGGTGGAAGGCGCCGGGGTGCACGCTGTTGGGGGCAATGAAGCCCTGTGCAAAAGCTGGCTGGAAGGCGGTGTCGGTGTTGCATAGAAACCAGGGACATAGAAAACTCTGCAGGAAATTGGGCGTCCAAACACCCCCTAAAAACCTGATGATTTTCTGGAGAAGTCTGGCTGGTTTCTATGATTGTCAACTCTACCATAAGCTCTGTGCCTCCATACCAGAAAGGCTGAAGCCGGGGATGGCTGCCTGTGACTCTCAAATGGCTGCTGATGCAAGCCAAAAATGAATGGCGCACTGGCCTGGTGCAGCGTTTCGAACAATGCACTGGTTGCTGCCCAGCCTGAGAAGAAGGGAAGGGGTGGCATGTGAAGCTATGCCTTGCAACTGCATCTTCAGCTAAGAGGCGGGTCATGAAGATCCAGTTGTTCAGGATCGTTGCGTCCGGGCTGAACAGAGGATTCCGAACCAAAAGCACGACCTTGCATATCATGGGTGTGTCTCTCTTTGAGGGTACCCGTTCTGGGGTTGGCTTACCAACAGAATGACATACCCTCGTAGAATACTCCAACATGGCGCAAGCATTCCTGCGCGCCTGATACTCTTTATCCTGGAGCAGCATTCCACTCCGCGAGCTGTCCTGGCAAGCCCAGGCTTCCTATGCAAGCACAAGAGCAACCGCGTGCACCATATCACAGATGCAGTTGCGTGGCCATTTAGCTGTATTCCAGCCAGCATCCCACCCTTCGCTAACATCGATTTCTCCTTCATTCTCTCCCCCTCTCCCTCTCTTCGTCTCCCCTCTCTCCTCTCGTGTCTCCTCTCTCCTCTCTCCCTCTCGCCTCTCCCAGCTCTCCGCTCTCTCCCTCTCTCCTTCTCTCTCTCTCCCTGTCTTCCTCTTGCCCTCACTCCATCTCCTCCCTCCCTCTCCCTCCCTCCCTCTCTCTCTCTGTCTCTCTCTCTCTCTCTCTCTCTCTCCCTCTCTCTGTCTCTCTCTCTCTCTCTCTCTTTCCCTTCCTCTCCCTCTCCCTCTCCCTCTCCCTCTCCCTCTCCCTCTCTCTCTCTCCCTCTCCCTCTCCCTCTCCCTCTCCCTCTCCCTCTCCCTCTCTCTCTCTCTCTCTCTCCCCCTCTCTCTGTCTCTCTCTCTCTCTCTCTCTCTCTCTCTCTCTCTTTCCCTCCCTCTCCCTCTCCCTCTCCTTCTCTCTCTCTCTCTCCCTCTCCTCTCTCTCTCTCTCTCTTTCTCTCTCTCTCTCTCTCTCTCTCTCTCTCTCTCTCCCTCTCTCTGTCTCTCTCTCTCTCTCTCTCTCCCTCTCCCTCTCCCTCTCCCTCTCCCTCTCCCTCTCCCTCTCCCTCTCCCTCTCCCTCTCCCTCTCTCTCGCCAAAACACGTCTCTCCAAAACTGAGAGGCCGCAAACGAGAGGATTCAATGCATCGAAGTCATGGGGTATTCAGCAATGCTAGGAGGCGATATGGGCAGGGGTCAAAACCTGCGGTCCGCTGGTTGAATTTTGACCCATACAGACCGCATTGGCCTCCGCTTCCAGCAGGATGAACGAGGCGTTGGAGTATGCCTTGAACAAGTCTCAGCCGATTGGGACGCCATCGGCTACACTCTCCCTCAGACCAACAGCCGGAAGCTCCCAGAAGGCCTTCGTTGCATGGAATCAAGTCTTCACAGGGGTCCTGGGACCCTGGGACCCTGGGAGCTTCCATATTCACCTGGAGTCTTTGCAAGGCGCGCACCCCCCGGGTCTCACCACGGCAGTAGTACGGTGGTGGCCTGAGGCTGGACATGCAACGCCGACGGATTCATAACCCTTCCCCCGACTCTCCCACGCACCCCCCCAACCCCCCCACCCCCCCACCCAAATATTTATCAGGGGGTCCCCCTCCTGAAAGAAAGAAATCCCCACTACAAAAAGAGACCCCTGTAGGGAGTTTCTTTCTCAGCGGTCGTCTGGTACAAGCTGAGCACTGGACAGTCCGGCTGAGCCGTCCATGAAGGCAGCCTGATCCATGGGTTCATCGAGGTGGTGATGCCGCCACACATCCCGCCTCCTCAATCGCTTCGCAGTCTTCAGGAAAGACCTGAGTGCTGTGAGAACAGGTGCCACAAGGCTTCGTCTCGCCGAGAATTTGCCACTTTGGGCGTCCCTTTCAAGCCATCCCCGAAAAAAGCATCCGATCTCGGGGCTCAAAGAAGCCCAATGGGTGCCAATCAGGGCTTGCCTCTTCCACTGAAACGAACAGCCTCCCTTGAAACGGTTTTTGTACACTACCAGGGGGTCTGCTTAAGTATGCCGCAAACAGTGGAAAAGGCCCAAACGACGGTACCAATTCCGATGGTCCAAGGCATTCCCGAGCCCCAGGCATATCCCACTGGAGGAATCACCAACACCCTGGAAGAGCACGCAGTTCCGCACGGAGCGGCGCCTGGGCGTCGGTCTCGTCTTCGGTGCTTTGGCCCGTTGGTTGTTGGGGGAAACCGAAGGAAGCCTTCGGAAACCGAAGAGAAACCCACCTGCCTTCTGCCTTTTGGGGGTAGAGTCCGCGAGGCAAACGGGTCACATGATCGAGAACATGAGGACTCCTTGATGCGGGGCATGGCTCCCTTCCAATTCTTAGATTTGAGGATTTGCCTTGTTCCCACACTTGTTCGTGCATGCACAGTAGCAGCCAGTGGCCATGGTCATGCCCATTGAAACGAATGGTGGGGCGGAGCGGACAATGACCTTGTCTCTACGGGAAACTTCCTCACTTTTTTCAGGGATCCTTCTTACCACAAAACCAAGACATGGAAACCGGCTAATTGAAAAAAAAAAAAACATCTCAAAAACAAGGATTTCCACATCCTTTTATGGCTGGAACCATCCCCCGTGCCATTCCCTCACCATCGCTCGCGGCGCAATCCAGCGCCGGCTCGCGCCTGCAGGCGCTGGCGCCGCGCGCGGCAAGTCCTGCGACAGCACGAAGGACAGCCTCGCGCGCGCATGCGCGAAAAGCCCCCGCAAAACTTTGCTTTGAATCGAGCACATTTGTTTTCTTGAGAGATTCGTTGCTTTTTTTGTTTTGTGTTCGCGACATCCCACTGGGGCGGTGTTCTTGTGTTCTTGCGAATCTCTCACCATTTGTTTTGCATCCCGGGTTCCCAAGCTACCGCCGTGTAAGTGGCAAGTTAGATGTCAACTTGGTGAGCCTGCGGTAGAAACGAATGAGAAACTCCTCCAACTCACCATGCCTCTGTCATTCCCCCAGAGGACAGTCACCCAGTGTGTTTTCGCAGCCGTGATGAATCACCCAAACCCCTACATCTGAGGCCAGAGAAGGGAAGAACACGTCCCCAGGCAACCCCATGGCTCGGTGCTGCTTGTCCTTCCCTCGGACCCTTTCCTGCGAACCAGTTTTGTTGACCTCCTTTTCCCCTTTGTCCGTGGGGGCCCAAAGAAAACGAAGTTGAGGATCGAACAAAAGCGGCCCCTGCCCTTTCCACACCTCAGCACGTTGCGTGGGTACAGCGGCAGCAGTGAGCTTGGATTCACCTCGGAGGCGCTGCTTTTTGCAAGCCTTGCGGACAGAGACGTGCTTTTGTTTAAGTCGTCTGGGGGGAGAGAGAGTCCAACCCAACCCTCCAAACATGATTAGGCAACGCCTCCAATGCTCCAATGCTCCGGCCCGAGGGCGCGGCTTGTATTTGCAGCACGCTCCCGCGCAGCACGAAGCCAGACATCCGCCCCCAGTGGACTTGCCTCAAGAGCTTCGGCGAAAACTCGCACAGGTTGCCCAGTGCGCGAGGCGTCGCACGCTCGGCCGGCCTCGTGTCCGCAAAGGTCTGCAAGAACCAGAAGCTCTCATCTCTTCCGGGGCGCGCGTCCGGACAATCCACCTCACCAGAAGAAGAAAAAAAAACAAGCCCAGGCTCGCGAGATGGAGCTGAGTCTCCCCGCAGAGGCCGCCAAGGCATACGGCACCAACGGCAGAACCAGGCTTCCTCCACCAAGTGCCGCAGGAATTTCCAGGTCAAGCCTGCAGGCAGGGAATTGAATGCTAGGCCCTTCAAAATGCCAGAGGTGAGGTCTGCCAAAAAGAACCCGTCACATGGCTAGTACCCCCAAAAAAGAGCACCAGGGATGGAAGGTGAGCCGAAAACCAACGCACACAGTTTGGGACGGGCCTTGGCCCGTGGAGATTCACCAAGATGCCTGGCGTTCGGAACCCCACCGGCTCCCGGCGCGCTGTCGTTTTTTTTTTTGGGGGGGCCTTTTGTTTGCCGGGCGGGAAACCAAACGAGACAAAACACCCGCTGAAGAAACGGGAAACCCCGACAACTTTGCCAGTCTCCCGACAAAAGAACAGGGGCGCGCCCAAAGAAAGGCGGCCTGATGGCAAGGTGTTGGCCGCGATGTTGCCGTTGCCCTGCAATGCCTGCGTTCACGTTACCCCCCAGCCGTCGCGACCCAGAAAACCAAAAAGGGTACGTGCCCTTTGGGAACCGAGTCCGAGCAGATACCCTGCTGCATATATTTTCGGAAAATCCTGGTTGCATGGTTTGGGGCGAGAAACCATCTTCGCATTTCGACCGGCCTGACTCTCAGGCAGGCCAGCTTTGATCCAGGCTTTCATGTAGGTCAGCCGGGCCTGTCAGGTCACCAACTGGCTCCAGTGGGTAGAGCCTCCAACTCCTTCAGAGTTATCCCATACTTTCTTGCGATCGGTGCGATAGGCAGGCCCTGAGGGAATGACCCCACTAAACCATCCAACTGGTGGTTTGCCTTTATTCGGGAATCCCTGAAAAGTTGATTCCCGGAGTCCCTACCTATCGCACCAGCAAGTCAACTGTGGCTCACAAGCTAGAGCCTATGTGCTTTGCTGAGGAAGGCGCTTGTGTGGTCCACTCAAGCGGACCTGACCTTGGCCCATTCACAAAGACCGTGGGGGGAATTAACTCCGTTTGCTTTCCCAAAAAGGCAGGTACCCGGAGACAGGCCAGAACGACCACACGGTTTCCGACTTTGACCCTGAAAAAGGCCTGACAAAAAAAGGTGCGACCAACCTCAACACAAACTTTCTTCTTGGGAAAACTAGCCTTGAAACGGTCAAATGAAACCAGCCATACAGGGCTCCCCAAAAGCTTCCCCCCTACATCACCTCAGGAAGTTCACTTTTGTTCTTTGCAACCGAAAGGTGAATTTAAGCCACCCTCTATCTTAAGGGGTTATGTTGGTTTGTCAACAAAGTTGTTTCCTTGCGGTTTCTCTTTAACGACCAACAAAAGGGGCGTCACAGACCCGAAAATCGTTGGAACCCTGTACATCATTTTTCCGGGAGCTCGGCCGGAAGATAAATCCAGGAGGCGCCAGGATGCTGAGCACCACAGAAACCCGGGGCAACCTGGTGCCAACGTTGGGTCTCGCTCGTGTCGTTGGCTTCCCCGAAAGCCAACATCCAAATGGGCATGCATACTAATTCGGGGCATGCGAGTCTGTTGTTTTTGTTGTTGTTGGTCCCCAATTTGGGTCTGCTTTATATATATATATATAAGGGACCCTTTGGTGGACATCATTTGGGTGCGGATTCATGTCCACCAATTCATAGCCAAATCGGTGCATCAAACAGTGGCAACCCATGCTCTGTGACAGATTGGTTTCCCTGCAAGCCATCCAAATCAGCCCTACCCAATTCGGTCGCAGTTTTTCGGGGAAGGCAATGTCCATTGCCCTCAGGCTCCAGCGCCGTCTCCAACTCAAAAAGGATCACAACCAGGTCGCCATCCTTAGCGCGCTGGGACTCGGCCATGCGTTGAAACAACCAACCTGGTTTTTCGGTGAAGCGAAACAAGGAGTCTCTTCAAACTGGTGTGGTTGGCTCACAACAGCAGCTACCTGTACCCAAAAAAGAAAGAGAAAATCTTCGAACAGATCAGTTTGGAGACTTCCACTTGACCAACCCCCAGGGGTCGACTTTTTCACTTTTCGGGGTGGCTCAGTGGCTCATTCCTCTTGGGAGGAGAACCGGGTTCAAGTCCTCGGGGTCCCAACTCTGGGGCCGGGGCGTAGGCCAAGGTGCCCACCGTGGGCTCCACCACTGCGCGCCGGAGCCCCTGCGGAGCTCCGGGAACAAGAGAAAAAGAAACAGAAACAGGTGCTTTGTTTCAAAAACAAACTTGCACGCATACATACATACATACATACATACATACATACATACATACATACGTACATACATACATACATACATACATACATACATACATACATACATTACATACATACATACATACATTACATTACATTACATTACATTACATTACATTACATTACATACATACATACATACATACATACATTACATACATACATTACATTACATTACATTACATTACATTACATTACATTACATTACATTACATTACATTACATTACATTACATTACATTACATTACATTACATTACATTACATTACATTACATTACATTACATTACATTACATTACATTACATTACATTACATTACATTACATTACATTACATACATACATACATACATTACATACATACATACATACATACATACATACATTACATACATACATACATACATACATACATACATACATACATACATACATACATTACATACATACATACATACATACATACATACATACATACATTACATACATACATACATACATACATACATACATACATACATTACATACATACATACATACATTACATACATACATTACATTACATTACATTACATTACATTACATTACATTACATTACATTACATTACATTACATACATTACATTACATTACATTACATTACATTACATTACATTACATTACATTACATTACATTACATTACATACATACATTACATTACATACATACATACATACATACATACATACATACATACATACATACATACATACATACATACATACATACATACATACATTACATTACATACATACATACATACATTACATACATACATACATTACATTACATTACATTACATTACATTACATTACATTACATTACATTACATTACATTACATTACATTACATTACATTACATTACATTACATTACATTACATTACATTACATTACATTACATTACATTACATCATACATACATACATACATACATACATACATTACATTACATTACATTACATTACATTACATTACATTACATTACATTACATTACATTACATTACATTACATTACATTACATTACATTACATTACATACATTACATTACATTACATTACATTACATTACATTACATTACATTACATTACATTACATTACATTACATTACATTACATTACATTACATTACATTACATTACATACATACATACATACATACATACATACATAATATATGTGTATAGTTTTGTGTATATATAATTAATAATATGTTACTGTTTGGTTCTTTAAAACAAAGGAGACAAAAAAGAGGCCCCGGTGTTTCTGTGCTCCCTCGAAAGGTGCCCGTTTCGAGGCAAAGGGCGAAGGCAAAGCGTTGCCGAACCGAACCGCAAAGCGATTGTTGTTGCTTCTTTCTTCTTCTTTTTTCTTCTTTTTTGGGGGGCGGGTTGCCTATGGGACTCCTTGAGAAACCAGAACATTCGTTGGGAAGTGCTCACCGAAGACCCGCCGCATATGGCGAACTTCCTGAGGTTGCTCTCACCCCACCTCGTAGAGCTTCGGTGACTCGTGCTGCGCTTCATCCACGATGTCATAGCGCCCACCTGTCTCAAAAGGGTATGGATCAAAATTAAACCACCAGTGGACCGCAGATTTCAATCTATACTTCCATTTACCAGGGTTCATTTTGGGTACCTATTTTTGACCCACACCCAAAACACGGGAACCCCGAAAGTGGTTGCTGTTCTTGTGACCCTTTGAAAACCAAGAAGAGGACCCACAAAACGACGAACCGAACCAGGTGGTTAGGCCACCTGTGATTTGGGTGAAGGCTTTTTTGAGGGTTCCTTCTTTTCAGGTTGGTCTAAAGGGAAAAACCATGGGGGTCGAAATGAATTTGACACACTGGCCTGAAGAGCCTTCGGAGGCAATCGTCCACACTGCGGAGCCCCCCGCAAGACTCGAAGATGTCTTGACGTCCAGAAATGTGACCTGCCGAGAAAGCCAACCGTTCCCAACCCCAAATCTATGCTCATCCATATGGGTGGCTCGTCTTTTTGGGGGGTACCGCCTTGTTTGCGGGTAAAGGGAAACCCGGCCATATTGGGGGTCCCCTCAAAAGAGACCCAGCCATTTGTTTGCCCGCACTGTTTCACTTGCAAATGCCGAAACGCTTCCAAGAACTCCAAATCGGGCACCCCGTCCTCGATCTGTGTTCCGGGCAGCAGCGGGCTCGCAAGCGCTGATGGCAGCAGCCTGGGCGTGTGGAACACCGCGAAGCAAGTGGCGCACGCAGGGGCGCCTCAGAACCCTGAGGCGCAACCAAAATCGCTGACCTCAAGCTCTGCATGCCATTCCAGCCACATCTGCTAAACATGATTGCCTGAAAAGCTTGTGCTTTTTTTGCAAAACCGATATATGCTAAACAACATTGCCTGAAAAAATGATGTGTGTGTGTGTTTTTGTTTTTGCAAAACCGATGACGGACGCCGACCACACTGGCATGGGCCACGGGCAATATAAAATTTATCCCAAGGACCGGGGAAGATTGACGTGCCTCGTATTGTGTGGGAAGTTCGATTTGGGTTGCCTTCCCATAGCTGCAGTCTATATTTACTGTAGCAACAAAAACAAACAAACTGGGATTCAAGATTCAAGATGTGCAGAAAAAGGATATTTGGTAATCTTGAATCTTGAATCCCAGATTCTTTAAAAGCAAAATGAGATGGTATTTTGGGGCTCACGATGCCCCAAGTGTACTACCCTACAAAAAATAGCGACCGTTCCTTAAAATGTCTCCAACCAGCCGATCAGCTTCCCTCCAATCGTTGGTTCGGAGCCCGGCAGATTGGAGGTGTTCAGGGGTAGTGTCCCATTTACCCTTTTCCGAAAAGTAAATCCTACTAATCCAAGCCAAGCCAACTTTCTGCTACCTGAGTAGACCGTGTCACTTGGCTGTGGCTCAGAAAACCGGTACCAAAATGGAACCCTGGTAAGATGGACCAAAACCTGCGTAACCCCTGCTGGTAAATTTTGCGCCACACCCACTTGCTCAGATGGTGTAAGGAGCCAGCTGAACGTAAGCTGCCGCACCGAAGCGTGCGCTGCCGTAGCAGCACCCCGGCCTCGCACATCGGAGCACCGCTGCACGAACCGACTTCCCGAAGGGGGCCCGCGAAATGGAGGGGCTCCTTTCAGACCAAAGGTGCCAAGATAAGAAAGACCCAGGGGATGTGAATGGCTCGAGGTGCTTCTTTTCTTTGGCTCAGTACAGGAGCCTATGCAAGCTGTCGACACTGTTCAGGGTATGCCTCAACTAGTAGAGGGGCCCAAAACGCACTGGTGCTCTCTTTGGTTCCCCTTGAAACCTACCTGAACATTTGCGCCCTCACACACACACACACACACGGTTCACAAGCAAGCCAACCGAGACCCTCACTCGCTGCAGTGGGGCAGCTCGATGCTTTCCCCGGCTCTCGTTGCCTGTCACCAAAACTGGCTGGTTCGCAACAGGGAATGAGGGAATGACCCGTATGAACCATCCCCTGTGGCTTCCTTTAAGGGAATTCCTGGGTTCATTCCCAAAACCCTGGGTCATTCCCTACTGAGGACCAGCAAGAAAAATCGATGGAAAGTGCCTGCATTCACAAGGTGTTGCCCCCCATGCTACTGCACTCCCCTCTTCACTGGGACACTCCCCAGCGTGCCGAACCCTTCGTTGCTGTTTGCTTGTTTTGTTTTTCTTCTTTCCTTATTTTCTTATTTCTTTCATTTTTTTCGGGGAAAACCAAGAGAAAACATTCTCATTGCAGGGGAGGCTCCCTACTGTGGCTGGTTGCGAAATCCAGTTCGCAGCACGACATGAAACCATGGTTGTTCAACGACAACGTTTCTTGGTTCCTTACCATTGAATCGACTCATTTTCCGCTGGGCTTCTGAGGACTTTGATACAAACCCATCCTTTCATTTGCTCAAGCCGCCTGGGCAACAAAAAAAAAAGGTCAGTAGTGAGATCGATTCCCTTTAAAACCAACAAGGGAAATTTTGTGTGTATATATATATATATATATATATATGGTTCCGGTCGGCGAGCGGCCACCCCCCCCCCCCACATGGTATCCCCCCGCACTTGGGGCCGGGGGGTGGGGGAGGGGGTGGGGCCCTTTTTAAGGCTACCGTGACCATGGCGGGGGGGGTGGGGTGGGGGGGTGCCAGACCTCTACCATATATATAAATGTCAGCACACCAGTTCCTCGGATCCCATCTCAGCTCCGCACGCTCACATAGCAACGAACGGAGCCGCAGGCCAGCTCCTCGCTCGACAAGTCATCGGCGTGGGACCCGCGGCCGTCCGTTTCTTGGTGTTTGCTTTTGTTGTTCTTTTTGTTTTGAATTGTCTTTTTCTGTTTTGTTGTTCTGTTCTTGTTTTGTTTTTTTTGTTCTTTCCTTTTTTCCCCAAACAGCTGAAAGCTTTGGGGTCTCAGCCCAAATAGGCTCCAGGGCGTTCCGCGAGGATGGGAGGGTGTGGTGCTGTTGGGGATATCGCCTGAGCTGATTTTGTTTCTTCGGGACCGACCGTTGTTTTTGGTTGGGTCGGTTTCAAGGGAAGCCAAAAGGGGAAATCAAAAAGGAAAGAAGCAAACTTTGTTGGTCGGTTTTTAAGGAAAACCAAAAAGGAACACCCCCTTGTTGGGTCGGTTCAAAGGGAAGCCAAAACGAAAAACAAAACAAGAAACATGTTCTTTTGGTCAATGTTTGAAGGAAAACCAAAACGGACACCCCGACATCTTCAGGGTCACCCTCATTTTGGCTCGCCAAACCTACGTCTTCCCCGAACCGCATAGGCCCAGGCAGTGTCCAACTCAGGCTGGCATTCATCGCCGAAGCCCGAACCTGCAGGACATGGTTTTGTGACGGTTTAATCGAAACAGGGCTCCACTTCTTGACTTACCCCAAGGCAGACTTAAACCAAGTGGTTCGTTTCCCTCAAAAGGAGAACGCCTAGAGTTAAACCTTTCTTGGGGTAGTCTAAAAGTGGACAACAAGTGCAACCCTGAATGGAAACCCGGAGGCAAAAAAACACCCTTTCGGCAGGGGCATGTTTGCCCCCTCCCCCCACCTCCCATTTGTCACACATACCCACATTGACATGTGTTTTGTTCTTCCCCCCTCCCTATTTTCACACATGCCCATATACTTGGCTGTGGCTCAAAAAACCGGTACCAAAGTGGAACCCTGGTAAGTGGAAACATGGACCAACACCTGCGTACCCCCCCCCTGCTTAATTTTGAGCCGCAGCCACTTGTTTCTTCAACTTCCGTGCCGCGCCTTCTTGCACTCGCGGCACAGGCCAGGTCACGTCCCAGGCGAACTGGAACCAGGCCGCCGGCTTCACCTCGCTCGGTGCTTCGGACCGACCGAGCCATGTACCATCCGAGGCCCGGGCGCCGAGCCGGGCCATGAAACCCAACTTCTTGGTCGGCCCAAAACGACCCCTCTGCAAAACGACACCATTCATCCTGGTTGCTGGAAACCGAGCCCTCTGCAATGCCTGGACCAATGAAACTCAAATTCAGTTGCACCAGTCATCCTGGCTGCACAAAAAGTGAGTTTAACTTTTGGTGGGTATGCTTGTAGGCCGAATGGATCTCAACTTCAGATTCACCAGTCATCCTGGTTGCTGCACAAAAAGTGAGTTTAACTTTTGGTGGGTATGCTTGTAGGCCGAATGGATCTCAACTTCAGATTCACCAGTCATCCTGGTTGCTGCACAAAAAGTGAGTTTAACTTTTGGTGGGTATGCTTGTAGGCCGAATGGATCTCAACTTCAGATTCACCAGTCATCCTGGTTGCTGCACAAAAAGTGAGTTTAACTTTTGGTGGGTATGCTTGTAGGCCGAATGGATCTCAACTTCAGATTCACCAGTCATCCTGGTTGCTGCACAAAAAGTGAGTTTAACTTTTGGTGGGTATGCTTGTAGGCCCAATGAAACTCAACTTCAGATTCACCAGTCATCCTGGTTGCTGCACAAAAAGTGAGTTTAACTTTTGCTGGGTATGCTTGTAGGCCCAATGAAACTCAACTTCAGATTCACCAGTCATCCTGGTTGCTGCACAAAAAGTGAGTTTAACTTTTGGTGGGTATGCTTGTAGGCCGAATGGATCTCAACTTCAGATTCACCAGTCATCCTGGTTGCTGCACAAAAAGTGAGTTTAACTTTTGGTGGGTATGCTTGTAGGCCGAATGGATCTCAACTTCAGATTCACCAGTCATCCTGGTTGCTGCACAAAAAGTGAGTTTAACTTTTGGTGGGTATGCTTGTAGGCCCAATGAAACTCAACTTCAGATTCACCAGTCATCCTGGTTGCTGCACAAAAAGTGAGTTTAACTTTTGGTGGGTATGCTTGTAGGCCGAATGGATCTCAACTTCAGATTCACCAGTCATCCTGGTTGCTGCACAAAAAGTGAGTTTAACTTTTGGTGGGTATGCTTGTAGGCCGAATGGATCTCAACTTCAGATTCACCAGTCATCCTTTTTGCTGGACAAAACGACCCCTCTGCAAAGAGTGAGTTAAACTTTTGGTGGGTCCAATGCTTTTAGGCCCAATGGATTTCAATTTCAGATCCACCATTCAACTTGGTTGAGTGAGTTTAACACTTTGTGTGGGTCCAATTCGGAGCATCCAGCCTGTTTCAACCAAAGAGTTAAAGTCCAAAGATCCAACCAAACAGCCAGAAAGTTATTCTCATGGGGATGCTTCCAGTCAGCACTAAGGCTTGCACCAAAAGGCGCGCAGGTCGGTCGGACAAAACCGTCCTGGCCAATTTCAAGCCCCTTCACATGTCAACTTGCAAAAGGTCAGCCAACGCAGCCGCAAGAAATTGGCCACGCTCTACTCACACATTGGGCCGTATCAATCGTGTTGCCTCAATAAACTGTAAAGCCAAAACTTGTTAGAAAGGATTAAGGCCACATGACATAAAATGCAGAACACCTTTTAGACATGTTGTACTTGCTTGTGATGAGAAAACTAGGGTGGGCATTGGCTGCATCACTGGGAAGCCAGGCCCCAGATGGTTGCAAACATTGAACTGGGTCTGTCTTGTTTTTTGGGTACCCTTTCTTGTTGTTTCCTTTGAAACCAAAGGAAAGCCACCATTTTGGGGTCCCAAAAAAAAAAAATATAAAAAAGTGTCCGTAAGCACAAAACGTCTGCCATAACCTGCTCTGAGGTCCCAGCAGCAGTCTGACGGCGACAGAAAGTTGTGAATAGCCAGGCATGTCCAGCCTACGATTCCGCTGTGGAACCGTGGTAGCTAAAACCTGCGGTCCAATTCCTGGTGCTTTAACACCTGAACATTGCAACTTGTAAATGGTGGCTTCCCTCTATTTTGGTGGAAAAAACCATGTTTCAACTGGGTGGGCAAAATGTATCTTTTAAGGAGCCCTGTTTAATTTTGACCCATACGTTTCTGCTCAACACGTCGGGCTGCACAAGTGGCTCTGGGGAGCTGACAGAGGCAGCTCCACGGACATGCGCTGGACCTGAAATCCATGGAATGCCCCACATTCCCTGCCGGTGTGTGTTTTGATTGGGTTTTTTTTTAACGAAGTCCCCACAAAATGGTTGGTCATCTCTTGCTTCCCTCGCAAAAAAAAAAAAGGCGCCCTGCGCCCAAGGTCGGAGCCGCCCAACTTTCACCAAGCCTCCCACGCGAAGTTCGGCCGCCAGCGGCCACCCAGGCGCCTCGCCCATGGCGACCACCGCGGAGCGTTTGATGCCCCCGGCCGTGAATTCCGTCTCATCCGCCTCGAGTGGAAAGCGGAAGACGGCGGGCGGGCGGGAAAATCGGATTCGTTGCCCGGGCGCCTCGTCGTTTGAGGACAACTACCGGTTTTGGGATAGGCTTCAAGGAAACCTAAAAGGAAAACCACCTGTTTTGACAAAAAGTCACGGCCCTCTAGGCTGCAAGCCACTGCAAGGAGGGTGAACGGCGGCAGCTGAGCGTCCTAGCCACGGAAAACTGCCACCCGTCGAAGCTCTAGGCTACTGAACGGCCTGATGCAAGCGCGATGCTCCAGTCGCCACAGCTCCCGGTACCTGTTGCGCGGTTCCTTGTTCTGCCCCAAAAACGCGGACCGGCCTTTCTTTCACGTGACCTATTCAGTTCTCAAGAATAACATGGACCAATAAGGCTGTCTGCCCAATCTCATGTAGAGAAAATTGTTTATTTCCCTGGTTCTTGTGGGCAATGTGGGTTGTCCACCCAGACTTGCCACTTGCTCACATCGTCTTTGCCCTTTTACCCGAAGCAATTGCGCCTCCTGCAGCACGAAGCTGTAACCTCGCCAAAGGGCTGACAGCATCGACGAGCAGCTTCTCTGGGTGTTTCTCAAGACCGTCTCTGAAACGCTTGGAATCCTCTTGGTTCCTCTTGGTTTTTCTACCAAATCGGTCTCCATCTTGAGAATTCTTGCAGGCATAGGTGTCCGTTTTGGTTGCTTGCAAACAGATGGTCCCACTAAAAAAAAACGGCTGGTAAACCAAGGTCATCTCATGTCAACCAAACCAAAGGGACACCTATGCGTAGATATTCGCTTGGCAAACAGGTCGGTGCCGCGCTGAAAAGCCGCCCAGCCTCGCATCAGGTGTGTCTCCAAATAGGAATCGAAACCTGCTGGTAAAAGGAAAAACCAAAGTCCCCCCATTTTGACACGTTTAACAAAAAAAACGTGGGAAACCTCTTCTTTCTTTTTCTTCTTCTTCTTCTTTCTCTTCTTCTTCTTCTCATTTTTTAGGGGGAGGGGGTGTCCCCCTATTTGGCGCACACCCAAATAAGAAAACTGCAGCATGGCCCCCCAAAATCCTACACCTTGGGGCTGCGGCCGCTCAGCAAAGCAACTGCTCGCAGGGAGCTCCGGCAAGACCAAGGCGGAAGAGGCGAGGCATCTGGTCGCAAGCGCTATGACTTGGTCAACACAACTTGGATTAGGAGCTGGAAAAAATGGGTTTCTCAGTGGCTCCGGTTTTAACTTTAACCCTTGGAAAACAACCACCCAAAAGTGAATAGCTTCGGCTTTAACCCTTTGATTTCCCTGGACAAAAACGTTGGGTTAGGATTTCAATGTAGCTATTCAATGTAAATATGCAACATTAGGGCTATATAGCTATAGCAATGCATCATATTGTTGCCTTCTTTCGAGGGGACCCCAAGATGGCTTCGCTTGGAATCAAACATTGGCGCAGAAGAGAAGCCAAGGCTTTGTGATGCTTGTCGCTTGACACCACTTGCCAAGCAGCTTCGTGCTGCCAACTTTCATCCGCGCAAGTCGGAAGCTATATTGCCCCCTTGCACATCACCCCGCCAAAAGGAAGCTCACTTCAAATTGGCAATTTTCAACGATTTAGTGATTCGCCCTTGCCGGATAAAAATAGGACCCCCCCCCCCCCCCCCGCTTTGCAAGTTGTTGCAGGCGTTCGTGAAGTCGAAGAAGGGTACGCCGATGCGGCCCAAGTCCATGTCCTCCATCGAGTGGATTTCCACTGGTTTCCATGGGTGCCCTTCGAAAATTTGGGGCTGAGAGCCGAGAAACAAACACGTACCAAAAAGAAAAGGACGCCTAAGTCTAAACCCTGCGCTTCGTGCATGTGTGTGTGTGTGTGGCTCCTCAGCCAAGGGAGGTGAAGTCGCTGTCTCTTCCTTCGATGGCTCAGCATTCAGCGTGGTGTTGTCAGGGTTCTTCGTATGGGTGTCCCTTTTGGGGTGCGTCTTACAGGCAACCCAAAAGGAAACGACCCATTTTGAGGAACTCCCATCATCTTTTGAGACACCCATGTTTCCCCTGAAGAGATCACCCGAGAAAAACTCACCTCAGGTTGGCAAACATGGCCCAAAGGGGGGACATATTATATATATATATATATGGGACGTGTCGCTGTGGCTCCAGCCTCCGGTGTCGCTGTGTGGGCCAGCAGACCCGATACCGCGGGCGGAATGATCGTGACCTGAGTCATCCAAACCGAGGATCGACCCCTTCTTTCACCGAAGGCGCACCTGTGGGAGACCCTCCAACCGAAGGCACCTGGAGGGTACCTGGAAGATCCATCCCCTTTCTTGATCCATTCCTATCACTTGCCAACCATTTCACTGGTTGCTTCTGCTCCCCTGCCAAAAGTTTAACTTTTAGTGGTTTAATACGGAAAACCCGTTAGTTGGCAAACAGTTAAAGTCCTAACATCCCTTGGCAAAATGCACCAAAGACTTTAAATTGGAGACACTTCTGGGCCTCGGAAAGGGGATCTGTCCCGTGAGCCAGGATTTTCGTGAGCGAGGACCCTCTGGGGAAGGTGCAAAGAGATAAAGAGAGGGCGAGCCGCAGAAATAACGAAGAATTGGCGCGCAAAAGGAAGGATCAAGGGACCGGGCCCCGTCAGGTGCCATGGCTATGTGGGAGGAAGGGTACCCAAAACCCATGTAAAGAATCGAAAAGGCGTCTTCTCCATGGCTGGGATTGTCGGGACCCTGACCTATCCACACTCTCCTACACTGATTTTGATGGCCCTAAGGCCCAAAGGTGGGAAACCTCGACGAAGAACTGAGCTGGCGACCGAACCATTGAAAGGCAGTGGCAAGGAGAATGTGAAGGTGAGCATCACAGCCTTGCGCAAGGTGTGCAGTGGGTGTTTTTGGCTGGGGATGCCCCAAAATTGTGGTCGTCCGGTTGGTGTCCTTCAAAACCGCAAACACATCGGTACCCTCAAAGCACCCCTCATTGACCTCATCGGTGCATAGGACTCCCGCGGCAGCCGCTCGCGACTTTGTGGACGGGGAAACCACAAACTCGTGACCGAAGTCCTCGGCTCGGGACATCCGTCACTTCACGGCGGAGCGAAAGGATGCTCAAGCTACGTAAGTAGGTTGTAACAAGACAACCAACCCCTGTCCCACCAGACAACCCCAGATTTTGCCAGGGTCTGATTTTGGGGGATATCCTATGTTTGCCCTGGTTTGCAACCTTACCTTCGTAGCTTGAACATAGCCTGGGTCCACTGCTGCAGATGGCAGTGGCAGTGCACCTGCCTGTGGGCCGTAGACAGGCCTTCGATCGCAAATTGGCAAAGCGGAAGTGCCAGTTCAGTAGGCAAATGCAAATGGTTGGGTGAGTTTACAGGGAAAACCAAAAGAAACACCTGCCTTGTTTCTTCGGTTAGGGAAGCCAAAGAAACGCCAGCCAAAGGGTTCTTCGTTTGCTGATTTTTGTCTTGAGACAAACCCCTCGCAGCGAAAAAGCGAGCACCAAGTCCAGCGCCCCGTCGACTCCCTCAGGAGTCCCTCGCTGAAGAAGTCGACGCTCCAGAGGCCGGCGCCGCCTTGGCCTCCGCGACGTCTCCACGCGGGCGTGAGACGGTGAGACGGGTGGCTCGTCTTTTTGGGTTGGTTGGCCATGGTGGTGCTCCTTTTGGTTTCCCCTTAAAGGGTATCCTCAAAAAAGAAGAAAAGGAAGAAGAAGAAACAGCATCATGCTTTGGCATGCTCAGGCTACCGCTCAACTTGGGACTGAAGCACTCGATGGCAAAGCAGTACGGAACGGATGCCTCTCGTCCACCAAGCGGTTCTCGCGTTGTGTTTTGTCCGTCTCGCTAAACCCATTGAAAGGTTCATGCAAACATTCGGCTGTGGCTCAAAAAAGTGGCAACCAAAACGTCACCTTGGTAGATGGAAGCAAAGACGACCTGCGGTTTGCCCCAGCTCTTCAATTTCGAGCCACACCCAATGTACGGATTGCTATGAGCCAGATAGAACCGGTTCTAGCAAAATGGGCCTTCTGGGGGTCTTGGGCGCTCGCTTGAGATCGGGGCCTCAAGGTCGAGATCAACCACTAGCCGAGCCGAGCTGGGCTGCACGTCACAACTGCGCGGGGCAAGCAGCACCTCCGAAAGGCAAGCTGAATGCGACTCAACGGAAACACATGCAAAAGTTGTGGAAATCAAGGAAGCCTCCAGTTTCCCTTCTGACTTCCGGTTGAAACAAACTCAAAAAAAGAACAAAAGGGGCACCCGACAAAAACCTTCCCTTTGACTGCCCAAAAACGGCCACCCCTCTCAAAAAAAAAAGCACATGTCCAAGCGCCCGTGCGAAAGCGGGGCCCGGGCACAGGAGGGCAGGCAGCTGCCGGCAAAGACCATTTCCGAGAGCTCATCTTGGCGGCTGGCCCGAGCATCCGGCACCCAGTCCTCGGCGATGGGCAATGGCGACCCCCAAACCGGAGGGTCCTGTGGGTCCTGTGGTTGGCACGGTACCACGGCACCATACATCCAGTTTTCCCTTGGGGGTAGTGGTTTGGGGGCATGTTGATCTCTGGGGTCCAGCTTCATGTCGACCCGCTTGGGTAAATTTCAATTGGGGGAGTTAGTGGACATCATTCAGAAGAGATTTGTCTCCTTGAATGTCGACTCCTTTGAAGTGTGGGAAATCCCGGGCTACCAGAGACCTCCACCCTCTTCTAGCTCGATGCGTGCCAAGCGGCCAGATCCGGGTTGCTGATGAGGCATGGCCTGGCAGGTGATTGGTGAGGCTTGCTTGCCTGAAACCCCCCCAGCAGTCCGGGAGATTCAGACATGGCTGGGTCAAAAATCGGGTTGCCCCAAAATGGAACCAGGGGAAAACATGGACTCCCTGCGGTCTTTTTGGGTTGTTAAAAATGTCGATACCAAATGATGATGTTCAGTCTCCGGGTGCAGGGAAGAAGCCCCACGTGGTACCCGGATCGATGATCCAAACCAGCGCCTCCGGCTCCAGAAACCCAAGAGAAGACCGAAGCCCTTTTCTTGGGGGGTCCCAAAATTCCTATGAGACAAACTCCCACATGGCGGAATTTCAAGAGAACCTCGCAAGTGTTTGCTGGGCAAAAAAAGCTCAAGTAGATGATGTCCACCAGTTTGAGCTCGCTTCTTTTTCCCTCCAGGTAGGTGGTTCCTTTCGGCTTCCCTTTAAAACCATCCAAAAAAAGGTTGACATGCCATCTTCAAAGACTGCTCTCTAGAAAACCCAACCTCCCAGGAGGTCCCACCCACACACGATGCCAGCTTGACTCATTCGGGCGCTTTTGTCAAGCCAAGCGTGCTCCATGTGTACCCCCCTTGGTTTTCAGCCACGCCTTTCCAAAGGCTGGGCCAATTGAAAAAGGTCCCACTCTCTAAGTTTTAGGGTTTAGGGTTTAGGGTTAGCCCCCCCCCTTAGGAACCCCAAGAAGGCCAGGGGAGCGCGGCGAAGGTGAAGCTGTCCGGAGGCGCGGAGATCCACATCTCGGTGCCCGCAGGCTGGGCCTCCGGGGGCTTTGGACGATTTAAGGCGTGACTTGGGCGTATGACCAAACCGCTTGCGGGTTTTTTTTCGAGCTGGTGCCCCAGTTGCGTGGGTTTTGATGGGAAACCACATGGAAAACCAAAAGAAGTCATTTTGGGGGTGGGGATCCCACCTTAAAGAAGACCTACTAGTCATGTTGACCCCATATACGCGGGGCATCAGACCAGCTTGGCGGGGGGCCACCGCCCTATGAATAAACTGGGGTTGATTAATATGCGGTTGTAGGGATGGCTTAGATGCGCCTTGAAGCACAAAGCTCCAACAGCCATGGCTGCGGTATGTATCAAGGCATTGTCAGAAACATGCGGAGACTGTCACGCAAAAGGTTTTACAAAATGTAGAAGTAGCCGTGCAGGTTGCAAACGCGAGGGTCGACGCATGGCCAATGTGTCTGCCCTAAAAACATGTAACTACGCCGGCTGACATGTAGTCGGCAATCGCGCACAGTTCTGACTCTGCTGTTGAAAGTGCTATTGTTGCTTGTGTTCTGGCTCCATAGTGCATTGCTGCTCCGAGGAAACGTATCACAAATCCTGTTGCGCTGTTTATTGTTCTGTCGCCGGTGCCCAGTTGGCATCTGTGTTTGTGTGTCAATGTTGAGTGGGATTTGCGTGTCCTGTATCTGTATCTTTGGTCTGCGGCGGTCTCATTACCAAGTTGTAGGAGATTGCTGCTGCATGGCAACCCTGACATCTCCCGCGCAGACTGACAAGTTGGACACCAATGCCATTGCGAGAATACTCTCAATATGCATACATGGTGCGCTTGCAGAGAGTAGGCCGTGGTCTGTAACGGGTCCTGCGTAGGCATTTGTCAGAACTCATGCTCATACTTCATTGTGTCTTTGTTTGAGAACCGATCTTGGTTCAACGATGTTTGCTTGTTGTTCTGGCGGCATTGCGTTGCCATCAATCTCTGTAAAGACTGGTTGGTCTTTCGTTTGTTGTACTTTGTTCTTTACGCGTTGTGACATGAGCTGTGGGTCCAAGCCTTCTGTGAGCGCTGGTTTGCGCAATCAATGTTCTGCGCGCTCGTTCTACTCCTGCTTGTGATTGTGAACTGTGTGCTCCTGCGTTCCTTGTGGTGATGTTGCCAGTCTTGTTTGCAACTGTTGTGATCAAAGCTGTCAGGAAGTCTTCCTGATCTGACTGTAGTGTGGTGTGTGTTCCATGAGGAAGTGCTGCAGTTGTGTGACAGCATAGTCGAAGAGCATCCTCTTGTTGGTCAATTGTATGGCCATGATCATTTCGGATTGGATGTACGCTCAAAGCCGTCGCCTTGCATCTTTTGTCTGCAAATTCTAGGCGCTGGTCCATCGTGTGTGCTCACCAAGATGTAGTGTAAGTTGTTCCTCAGTTGCATCCTTTGCTCTGCTACTGCTTGTGAAGGTGCTGCCGTCTCAAGTTGCCCGTTTGCAACTGACAGAGTTGCTCTGACTCTCAGCAGTCTGTTGCATGAAGCGTCTTGTAGCCCAAGAATTGCTGTCATCTCGCGTTTCCGTTCTTCGAGCGTGCTGTACTCTCCTGTGAATCGTGGCGGCGCTATCTTGTGCTTGTATATTCCTTCCAGCTGATGCTGTTGCTCTTGTTGTTGTCGAGCCGCCATTCCTTGTGTGTTGTTTGGAAAGGCCGCCAGATCTTTTCCAAGTGTGCAACTGTGTTCACTGCTCCGCTACCATGTTAAACTTGGAGCAACTGTATACCAGTTTGCCTGAAGCGTAAACCTGGGAGTGTATCAATGTTGCACTCCTTTTGTACTGGGGCGATGCTGTAGACTCACAGCTTTGATCACATAGCGAGTGCCACATGTACTGCAAGCTGTACAAGGGTTGTCAAGGCATGTTGTACTCTTACAATGTGGCGTATCGCAATATAGTGGGTATACATACACAAAGCATCCATGACGTGTTCAAGAGGGCGGTAAAATTAGGGTGAACAAACTAGAGTGAACACATTAACGTCCCTCCGAGTTGAACCACAGACTACTGGACATGTCTTGCGAACCTCACGCAGGTGTGTCGCCAAATCCAGAAACCCAAAACTGGGTCTTGGGTTCTCGTTTCAGCTTGTGAACAACCACAAAAAGGGCACGCAAAGAAACACCTACGTGAGGTGCCAAGGTCAACACTGCCATGGGCCATGGTCCGCTGGTTTCGGTGGGCGACGGTCCGGTGATTTGAGCCGTCGCTCCGTTGACACCGAACTCGGTGGCTCGGAAGGACTTGGCGAATAGGGAAGCCTCTCCAAAATGGTGGACACAAATCCAAGTAAATGGTTGAGTGGGCCCCGGGGGCATCAACCCTTTCGTCCGCCTTGGGTCCCACTGAATTTCCTGCCTCAGGAAGAGTGAAGCGCAGAGTCATATTCGCTTTCTCCGGGGCCGCCTCAAAGCCGAACACACCCCAGCTCTAGTCTGCCTTTCTGGAAATGTTGTCTTTTTTTGTATCCCCCTTTTGGTGGTTTTAGGAGTGAATCGAACTCTGATGTACCTCTAAAACAAAAGGGTGCCGCCACATGGGCTTCCCAATCTTTTCGGTGTCCATTTTCATCTGGAAAATCCCTTCATTTCGGTGGGGGGCCGCCCGAAATGGCCTCGGTTTTCCTTTTGGTGTCCCTTTAAAAACCACAAACAAAATTGGGTTCCCCCCCAAAAACACGACACATCCACAGCTCCCGCAGCCCATCCCATCCCCCCCTTTGCCGGGTGGCAAGGGAGTGCACGTCGCTGGACTTCTTGCTGGACACCCGGAAGTCGATGAGCACCGGGCGGGTGAGATCGTAGGACCTGGTGCGCGAGCGAAGCTGACTTGAGTCAGAATCAAAACCTAGTGGTAAAATGGTCTACCCAGAACCATGTAACGAATTAAGAAGGCGTCCGCAACTATTTCTGGTAGGTTGGGATCGTCCCTTGCTAACCTTCATCTACCCGAATCGGTTTTGAGCAAGTGACTCAGGTCTCCTTCGGAAAGCATCAAATGATCTTCCAGGCAGCCAGCGGGATCCCTGCAGCAATTGCCTGCGCGGGATCCGATGCAAAGAAGTCAAGTGAGTCAGAATCAAAAGCTACCAAGGGCCTGTTCCCAGAATAAAGAATCGACACGGAGATATCCGCACCTCATCGTTTTTTACCTGTCCTTAACCTTCCCATACCGTGTTTTGATTCTGGCTGTGTTGCCCCTGCCTCTGTGAAAGACCACACGGGGTCGCTGATGGATAAGCGCCAGCTGTTGGAGTGCGGCCTCCAGTCATCCACAAACATCGTTCCCGCGCGAGCGGGGGAAAAAAAACCAAACGGAGAAAAAAGGGAAAGGAAAAATGGGGGGGAAAGAAGAAAAAGAAGAAAAAAATGGAAAACAAAGAGGAAGAAAGGGGACCAAAAAAAACAAGTCCGCTGAGGCTGCGGACTCCAGGCCAGAGATGTAGGGCCTGTTGGTCACCTCCGAAACAGCGGTGCAGCCTCAAGCGGCCCAAAACACCGCGGCGCGGCCGTCCGCCTCGAAGGTCAGGGCATAGACCTGGCACAGCGGCGAGGCGTCAGCCAAGGCTGCTTAAGGCATTCTGTGATAGTTTTTGTTAGGCCTCTCTAGCATCCACCTGAACAGTGGCACCCCCTTCTGAACTGCGGAACCTGATTTTTCTTGGGCCGCTGACTCATGAGTCACTGAGTCATGAGTGTGAGACGTCAGGTGTTTGCCTCGCCCACCACTAAGCCGCCGTAGCCATCGTACTGGAACGACAGCCTGCGGGCGTTGGGTCTGGTACCGCCTTTGGGAAGCCAAAACCGAAGTTTGGTCTGAAAATAGGACAGACAGAAAGGCCAACCACCGAAGCTTGGTCTGAAAAGACAAAAACAAAAACAGAAACAGACCCATGTCTGAGCTTCCAAAGCTGCAAGGTCCAACAAGGTTCCTTTGGTTTCTCAACGTGTCTTGGGTCCTGGGCGTCAGATGTCGAATTGAAAAACGCGGGCGCTTGGGCCGCGGCATGGCATCCGCGCGATCGGGATCTCCGCCGCCCCCCACGCCTGGAGGCTCCAGAAGGGGGAAATAATAACAGGGCGCCTATGGGAAGAAAACGGGGGCGAGGTTGTCTGCGGTGAAAAGAACGACCGACCAATATGGGAAGAAAAGACTGAGAAGGGGGGGGGGGGGCGAGGTTTTTCCGTTGGGTCTGCGGTGAAAAAGAAAAACACCAACCAATAAGGGAATGCCCTTCCAGCAAGAAGCATGGAACGTGTAGAAAGACCCCCTGCGGAAGAAAAAGGCCATGGTTCCAAAAAGGGAAACTGGCCTCTGAACTTCCATGTTTGTTCAAGAGGGTGCCTGCCAAAAAAACAGGCGCACCCAAGATGTGCATCACCATCAAAACCCGATACTACAAAGGTCAAGGGCTATCAGCACCCCACCGGCTGGCACTGTCCCTTAACCTTCCTCCAATTTCTCTGCTGAGACCGCCGCAGCCCGTGAGGATCCCAGCAAGTGCAGCCTCCGGATCTGGGTTTGGTTGCCAAAAAATTGCCCACCGGTCCCATCGCCCCGGAGGAAACAAACGAAAAGCAAGAAGGAAAAGTCGACCGACCCCCCGTCCAATGAGGCGGATGGTCCCATCGCCCAGGGAACAAAAGGAAAGAACAAAAAAGAAGGAAGAGTCGACCGACCACCGACCCCGTCCAATGAAAAGAAGGAACGATCCTCAGAGCCGTGCAGAGGCCAGCGAGACCACCCGGTCCAGCAAACTGCCGGTGCAGTCCCGGGGGAAGAACGCGCCCACCTCCAGGCGGGGGTTCATCGAACATACCATGGGTATCTGTCAAATAGCTGGGGTTTTCCCTCAAAAAGGCACGCACCCCAATATGGGATCATTTTGGGAAGCAAACCCTTTTGCTACCGTTTTTGATTTTTAAAGGGAAACCAACGGCAAATTTTGGGGTTCGTATAGTGGCACTGGATTTCGCCACTGTAGTGCAATCTGACACTTCCATCTCTTGAAGCAAGCAACTAACTTCCGCTGCACAGTCGTGCCTCAGTCAAATGGAACTTTTGTACGCAAGCGCGTGGGCCAGCAATTTGATGAGTGCGCCAAATGGCTATGCATCAAAAATTGGTACCCAAAATGGAACCCTGGTGAATGGAAACAAGGACTAAAAGCTGCGGTCACCTGGTGGTTCAATTTTGACCGATACCCAATGTTGTCGCCTTTACTATCTTACTGCAAACAATCGTGAATACAACCGCATCGCTTTAGCGCTTGGACGGCTGAGGGCTGAGCTGGACCCTGGATTGCAATGCTGTAGTCGCCAACTGTAGGCTCAGGCCTCAACGTGTGCAACTCGCTCGATTTCAGCTGCCCAAGGGCTGAGTGCGGCTGCGTTCCGAAGACAAGGGTCACCTCAGAGCTGCCGGGACTGATCTAGACCATGTTTTTGAAAGGGAACCCCCCCTCTTCATTATCTCAAATCCCAGATGACCACGGCTCTGCCTCAAAAATAGGAATATGCGGAACCCTAAAAATGGCGAAGTGTCTGTTTGTCCCTTGGAAACACCCAAAAACAGTTTTGGGTCGCGTTCGGGAATGACCCCCTTTTTCAAGCCATCCAACTTCTGGCTTCCTTTGAGGGCATCAAACGGTTCATTCCTTCCACACCGTTGCTCAGCCTCCGAAGTGGTTTGGAGCCTTCCCCATTCGAAGGAACCCGGGTTCACACCAAATCCAAAACCAATCCAAACCAATTCAGGGCTTCCCTGAGCTAATTCCCGAGCCAGCCAGAAAAGCTGCGCAAACCAGAAATCGGGGAAGCGGAACGCCCGAGCCGCCCGCCTGCGATAGTGCCAACGGCCGGAAGGAAGCAAAGCCAAACTGCGCGAAAGAAGCCACCAAAGGCCTGCCATGGGGAGCTTTTCGTCGGTTTTCTGCTTGGAGGTTTGTACCTTTGTACCCCGTTCGTGTGCTTTCAAAGCTAAATCGCAGGAGTTGGTACCCCTTTCTTGGAGTTGGTACCCTTTTTGAGGTTAGTTTACGAGGAAACCGAGCGAAGAACCGATTAGGTTTGTTTATGTACTTTTCTTGGTAAATTAATAGCCCGTCTCCGGGAAGAAAAAAACAGATTAAAAAAACAAAAATTTAGGGAAAAAAAAGGAAAACAACAAGAGTTGGTTAAAACGGAAACCAAACGCAGAAGCAACCAGTTTTTGGGTAGCCCTATTTTGACACATAGACAGTTGGGCACTGGCAAACATGCCCGGATGGCAATGCTAGACCGAAACCTTGAACGCCATCACACTCGGCAGTCTGGGCAGAAGCGATTGCTGCTGAAATTGTGTCAACCAGTTCCGCCTCCTGGTTGACCGACAAGGTTTGATCGCTCAAGTCCTGCTTTCTCTGCAAGTGCAACGTCCAGGTGTTGCCAATCCTTACAGCAGGCAGAACCTGACCCACAGCGAAAAAAATGGTGCCCTGTTTCGAGTCGATTCAAGTGAAACCCAAGGGAAAGGGAAGGGATGTTGGGGGGGATCCTGTATCTCAAGGCACACCCATACTGCGCATGGACCTCATGACACGAGCAAAAATCTGAGGCTTGCGCACCATGAGCTGAGTCGGCATCTGCAGCACGTTGGTTTGTCGCGTTTTTTAAAGGGTGCGCCTGTTTTTCGGGAACTGAAGTTCATCCCTCGCTTCATCTCTTGGAAGGCTCTCCTGGAAGGGAAACCAACAGAAGATGTCCCAGGGACGGAAAAAAAATGAGAGAGTTGGCTTCCCATCCGATGCTTCCTCTACATTCCTCGCCTCAAGGCTCCAGATCTCCACCACGTAAGGCACGAAGGAGGCGATGGCCTCGCCCAGTTCCAGCCTCGGACGTCAAGAAAGGATGCCGTCAGGATAGCTTCGTCACTGCCCTTGAAGGGGCATCCGCTCCAACATGCCGGGACCTTTCGGTACAAAAAGGAACCCTGGAGAGGTGCGAGCCTGCGAAAATCACATGTGTGTTTTTTCTTGTTGAGGGTGCCTTACCTTTTCTTGGGGGGGTCGGCATGGCCAAGCAAAAGAAAAAGCACCGGAAGCCGCCATATGGCTGTTGGTCAAAACCAATGGTACCATGTTGGGGTAGGTGCACCACCCATTTTAGAACCTATTTTAGTGGGGATTGGGATGTTTACTGGGGGTACGGGCTTTTGACCCATGTGTGTGTGGTTTTTGTGAGGCTCTGTGTCTTCTTTGGAATGGCTTTTGACACCACACATTTGGACAAGAGATCCACTTTGCACCAGTTGAAATGGATGGACCAATTACTATGGATGCTTGTCCATCTTCAATACGTGTCCTTTTTTGGTCGGTTTGGTTGAACGTTGGTGGCTTCTGCTTCTAATTGTCAACCGGTGCCATCTTTGCAAAAGAACTGCCCTCATTAAACTAGGCGGATGGGCCACGGCCAAAATGTTACTTCTTTCCCCAACAGGAAGGGACGGATCATGTCCCTCCCAGATGAACTCGCGTCTCAAATGAGCAGTGCCTGAGCACCAAGATGGTAGGCTTGTCTACGTTGCTGTTAACCCCTCTGCAAGGTCCAAATAAAATCCACCGTTTCCCAAAAAGTTGAAATCCAAAGATCCAACCAAATAGCCATAAAGCAATAGGCCTTACTTCACCGCCATAAGACCGTGGCACCAGAGCCGAACCTAACATGGCCCGCTTTCGGGAACCGGTCCTGGGACGCTTGCTGGAGGCTTCCGGCAGGTTGAAACTCGTCCTTGACCACCGCCAAGAGGCCACTCTGCTGAAACTCGTCCAAGTGATCTTCAAATTGGCCCAAGGTGCGTTTTTTTGGGGGGGACAAACATTCAAATCGCTCACCTGGCCGTGGGTCAACACCAATGGTACCGTTTTGGGGTAGGTGCACCACCCATTTTAGAACCTATTTTCGTGGTTGGATTGGGATGTTCACTGGGGAGTACGATTTGGCTTTTGACCCATAGCCACCTGGAGGGACAAACCTTCCAGTCGCTCACCTCTTTCCTGCGGTTTCTGAGGCCCCCGGCCACACCTTGGTGTTGCCCGGGTTGTTCTTGCACTCCCCGCCCAGCGTCCGCCGCGCCAGGGCGCCCTCTTCCAGGGGCGGCCGGGGGGGGATGGCCTGGCAGGGCCGGGTGAAGCGGAAGGCATCCGGCGGGTGGACCACCAGCACCGGAGTGGCCTGGAGACGCCCGTTGGGCCCAAGCCGGGCCCTTGCTGCGATAGCTAGGGAATGATTGGAACGAACCCAGGCTTTGGTCTTTCTTAAAGGAAACCACCAGTTGGATGGTTTGTAAGGGTCATTCCAACTCATTCCCTACTGAACACCAGCAAGCCTTCGGCTTCCTTGTTGAAAAAGCATACTTTGATTTTTTTGTTGGGAGAAACCTAAATTTAAAGCTTGGGGCAGAAACAAGTCTTGTTGAAACAACCTTTGGGAGAAATCCCTTTGAAGGTTGGCCTATGTTGAAACAACCTTTGAAACAACATGCCTCGGGGTTTTCCAAAAGGCGACAAGCGGTGGATTGTTGAAGCAGGGCTCAAACAAAGGATTACTCGAAATACACCCGGGTGATTCGTTTCCAGTTGGGTTTCCTTACAAGCTTGCGCAAATTTGCTTCAACCACCATGGTTTGGACAACTTCCTTGAGTGGGCTTCCTTGAATGGCCGTGGTGGTTTACATAGTGCTCCAATAAACGCTCCTCAAAATGGCGGGAAAGTTTTTTGGGGTGGTATTTAATGGGAAACCAAGAGGAAACCAAGCATGGAGGGCCACTATTTGGAGCAACATCCACCAAACTGATTCCCACAAAAAGGCTTGGTGTGGGAACAGTACGCTTCCGAAAAGTCCTATTTGAAACTGAACACCTACAAAGTTCAACTGTCTGCCACTTTTTGTGGCGACCTTGGTTGCTCAAACCACCCCCGCTTCAAAAAGTCTAGTCGGGGAGGCTTTGTCCAAAGAGATTGCAACAGTCTGATGCTGAACTGTTTCAAGGTATTAGTGTTTGAAGGCCAAACCGAGTGCAACCAAGTTGCCACCACGGCATCCATGGCCGAAGTGGTCATGAACCGCAGCAATACGGGCGTGGACTCTCCGATGCGATTGTCCCAGGGCACAACTTCACAGTCCCGCATCCGCCTCAGGCTGTAGCCAGGCACAGTGCCGGCCGCTATGCGCTGCTCGAAGGGAATGGTGCCGGGGGTCTCGCGGTAGCCTTTGCTGGGGACGCCGGTGAAGATCTCCAGACTCCACCACCTGGGGTCTTCGGCGCTTGCGTCCACCAGCTCCACACTTGGATGCAGCACGGAGGCCACAAACCCGTAAGTGGTCAAGGACTGCAGGGTCGAAGACACCTGCAACAGAAGCTCAGTGGCATGTTCAGTGAGAGCTTGGGAGTCTAGGGTCCAGGAAGCTGCGCTGGTTGCGGAAGAGGAGGTCTCCACGTTCTCCGACAACCAGGGGTACGGCGCGGACACCACTAGGCTGGCACCGCTCTGCACCGCCACGGGCAGCACGAAGTAGAAGGTGACGCTGGCCTCGCTGCTGAGCATCAGGCTGCTGGCGCTGAGCCGCGTGATCTGCAGAGGCAAAGGATACAGCGCCTGGGGCCAAGGCCCAAAGGTAGAGGTCTGCCCCAGCCGCTGGCCGTGCAGCCGCCCGCAGTCCCCGTGCCTGGACTCGATGGCCCAGGTGGCGGCGTGCTGGTCCAAGGCCAGGCGTGACGGGGGATTCCAAAGGCCCAGGGAGAAGGCCAGAGGCTCCGCCGGCAGCGCCGTGGGCAGTTTCAGCGTGGCCACGCGCGACCGGATTTCGCAGGTGGTGGCCAAGGGCAGACCCAGCAGCACCTGGAAGCTGTCGCACCAAACTCCGAAACTGAAGCCCTCAGGTGGCGTCAAGCGAACGCACAAGGCGGGACCATCAGGTCCCACTTGATCTGGCTCTCCAGCCACCTGAAAATCTATGCGCGCCAGGCCTTTCTGGTCCACTGTCATGAGCTCTGAGACCGCCAGCCGGGACAGTCTCAATTGGAAGAGGGGGAAGGCACTCACGACATCAAAGGGTGCTGCGATGGAAAACGTCAGCGCCGAACTTGCTGGAGAGTGCAATTCCAGCTGCCAAGCATGTTCCTCGCCCCGGAATGCAATGGGAGCATTGTAGAACGTCAGCGCGATGACGTAAGACGTCTGCGCAAAAAAGCTGAGCCCAGGCGAGCTGGCCACAATCATGCAGGTCTTCTGCGCCGAGCTCTGCTGCGCCAGGAATCTGTCAAAGTATGACGCAAATCCTCCCCACACCGCCACTGGCTCCAAATTGCATGACACGATCTCGCCCATGACCATTGGCAGATACACTTTCATGTATGACTCCAGCCCAGCTTGCCCGTAAATCGTGGCCCTCGGCGTGACCTGGAGGGTTTTTTGTTGATGCTCGCTACCCTTTTAGGCTTAGGGAACCGAAAAGAAATCCAGTTTGGGTGTGTTCTTGTAATCCTTGGTTGCTGTCGAACCCCCCGCAAAAAGTTTTGGACTTTTGGGGGTTCAGTAGATAACACCTTTATTTCCCAAAAAGTCAAAGTCTACAGATGCAACCCAATGGCAGTCAGGAATCCCTTTGCAACAACATGGCGACCTTTTGGAGACCGAAAAAAAACCCGAAATCCATGTTCTGACTTGGTTTCCCTTTGAGACCAAACCACCCCACCTGCAGTCTCACCTCATTCAGCATGGACACCGCGCTGGAGCTGAAGTTCAGGATCTCGATGTCTGGCACTGGCTGCACCAGGATGCGATGCAGACTCTCTGCCATGGCACGGCCGGGCCTCGCGGGCTTTTGACCACCGATCCATCGGCTCTCAAAGTGGTTGAAATCTCAAACTTGGAGATACTTTTTGTTCCAACCACCTGGTGTCTTGTGATTTCGTTGGGTTACTCAGCTTGCCATTTGGATTGGTTTGGATTGGTCTGGTTGCGTCCCAGTGAATTGGCAAGAGCCACGAAATATCATCAATCTGCCTAGTCGGTGGTTTGGGGGGGTTGAACCCCTGGTTCTTGTAGAGTCATGGGAAACCACCCCCAGAAGGCCCCCACCACTCTGAACCACCAATCACAGGAAGCTGATTTCAGGCTTCTTTGAAGGGCCGAAACGGAAAGCCACCCAGTTGTTGATTTAAAACAAAAACAAAAAAAAAGAAGATCCGAATGGCGGACACCTGGGGGGGGGGGGGGGGAAAACAAAAAAAAAAACGGCCTCGGCTCACTGGCATTCCCCGCTCGGCCATCGCCCTCCAGTGCCACCACCAGCCACTGGTCGAAGGAGCCCTGCGCTGGGGATCGGATCGAGGACACCTGATCAAGACCGGCCCCCCGCAAAGCGTTTGCTTTTGGCTTTGCAAATTGGACAAACTGGCCGGCAGAGGAGACATGAACCGATGGGACTCAAGAAAGGAAACCAGTGGGGATGGCTTATAGGGATCATTCCCTCCAGAAACCCTGCGAAGCACCAGCAAGAAAAACATACGGCCGGCTCCTTTTCTCTCATTTGTCGGTGCCGAGACCCATTTACGACTCCCAAGTTCGACCAAACCCCAGGTTTGCAGAATTGAAACCGGCAAAAAAAGCCGCACCCACTGGTCCCTTCGAATCGGAGTTGCTCGGCGCCTGAAGTTTCACGGAGTCCAGTGGCAGCTCATCAAAGACCAGCTTCATGCCGTTGGCCCTCCCGTTGGATCCGAAGGAGATCCAATAGCAGCGGTATGGCACCTAGCGCCGAATTGTTTTTTGTGGTTGGACGATTTTTCCGGTTTGAGAAGGGACCCAAAGGAAAGCCCGACCACAGACTTTGGGGCAGGTCTGGACCCCACCTGTTGGGATATGGAGACGGAGGAGTTGCAGGACGCGTTCTCGTCCTCTAGGCCTGGGGGAATGCCAAAGGACGTCAAGGCCCAGGCGGTGAACGGCCGTGCCAGAATGAGGAAGCTGGCAGGTGAAGTCATGGCCGGGACTTGGAGCAACATCTCCAGGTCAAAGGTCACCTCCGGCAGAAGGAAGGTGCGAGGCGACACAATCTCCAGCCCAGTGGTCAAGTTGAGAAAGGGCCCGGGCCAGTGCCAGGCATTCAGCGGACCCGCCTCAATGGCGCCGAAGGAGGAGTCAAAAAACTCCACCTCAGCCAAGCTGAGTGGCACAGACGTCTGCCTGCCCACCTTCAAATGAAGCGGCAAACTGCTCACGGACGCGGCTGAGCTGGACATCTTCACCTTCACCACCAGCTCGTACCAGGTAAAGGCTTTCAATCGGCCATCAAACTGAAAGAACCCCTCACCACAGGTGACACTCCCTGGCCATCCGCCCGAGAGCTCCAGCAAAGCGCCGCAATCCGCAGAGAACACCAGGCTCTTCTCTGTGGACTCCTCGTCGATCAGCAACGAATGGAAGGGGAAATCTGAGGAGTCATAGGAATAGGATCTGCTGGTGCGAAAGCCAATCCAAAGGAAGCTTTCCTGCTCCGCCGCCGGTGCCAGCACCTCTACCGCAACATCAAAGAGGTAGGCCGCCTCTGCCACGCTCACAAAGAGGCTTAGCCAGGATACATGGCGCATGCCATCAGATATGAGCTCAACTTCTGCGTGGATCGGAGCCTGCCATAACTTTGCCTATGGACGCTCCCGGCGGACTGGCCTAGCCCTAGCCAAAACGCCGCGAACGAGCGAACGAAGTTAAGCCTTCGAGCTCCAACGACCCAAGCCAACAAGTCACATCACACGAGAGCGGAGGCCACCTCTTGTTGTCACCTAGAGATGCTGAAGAGGACTTGGAAGGTGTGAAGCCAGCTTCTCCTGCGCGATTTGGCAGAATTGAACCAGCCCGCCAAACGAATGAATAAGTCTCTTTCCCCCAACAACCTCAAAGGTGACTTAATCCATATCTTCCCGCCCTAAGGTTCCCTTCAAATATGGCTGTTCCCTTTTTTGAAGGAAACCCCGCAAAATAGTGGCGTTCTCTTGATTTCCCTTTAAAGCTAAAGGGTACCTTTCGCCTCAAAGAAAAGACGAGCCACGCTAATCCAAATCGACTCCTTCAGGAATCCAAGTCCAGCTGCTGCCCGTGTCGAGCGATGCCCAAAGCCTCGCCCGATGGCTTATGGGAGTCAACAGGTCTGGCCTTTTTGTGGCTACCCTTTTCAGGGTTGCTTTCAAGGTGAACCAAAGGGAAACCCTCCAATGGGAGCCCCTAGTTTAAGACACCCCCATTCACTCAAAGAGCTGTGCAGAACGGCGATTTGCTACGCACGCGGAAGCGCGCCTCTGTGGCGGAGTGCCAATCAAGACAGCTGCATAATACAGCCCTCCGGAACCCGGCTTCACCTCCACCTGCAACGGAAAGAGATGGCATTGCCGTCATTCCCATTCGGCATGCTTTTGTTTTGAGAGTACCGTTGTGGATCGTTTTCAGGGATTGCAAAAGAAACCCACCTATCATTTTGGACACAACCATGTGTTGTGTCGACACTTCCCAGCTGCTTTTTGCGACGCCCCAAGGTTCCTGTTCGTTAACGTGCTCCGCCATTCGGCGAAAATTGGCTGGCACGGCACCCTTTGGGTTGCCCAGCGACTATGTACACAGCCCTGAAGGCGTCTAAAATATTCTTGCGTCGTCTTCGATGTTGTTGGCATCTCAGCCTCGGAAAGAAACACCGTTATTCAGACAAGCCCTACTGGAGCATGCCAAAAAGGCTTTCTCAACAACTGCCCCGACCTCTTGAGGCCAATGGAAATGGCATTCATTCTGACAAATGCTGGGGGTCTTTACAATGCCGCGAACGACATCATTGGTGCAAGGCACATCTAAGACATGGATTAGTGAAAGCTTTGCATCACAGGGCTGAAGACAGTGGCTGAGTTGACATAGCCTCCCAAAATGCTGGACCCCTTCTGTGCTTAAAGAAAATGATCAACCTTCTTAGGGTATCCCAAAAGAAGCAGCTTTTACGGTGAAGGCTTGACACAGGAAGGCGGTTGCCAACACACGGCAATGGAACAACCGTAAGCTGAGTGTGCCACCTTTGGCCTCGTCCGCAGCTGCATTCTTCGAGCCTCCGCTTCCTCTGGAGCCTGCGATCGAGTTGCACTTCACGAGGACGTGCTTGAAGTCTCGAGCTCGTTCCCCCACCCAAGAGGACCGTACAAGGAAATACGTTCACATGCATGTGCTTTGCAAACCGAGATACAAACACAAAAAAAGTAGATCGTTGTTGGTAATTTCGACCGAACCTGAGAAGAAGAAGAAGAAAAAAAAACGCCGGCCGCTGGGCATGGTGACTGCCGAGGTGCGTGTGTGTGTGTGTGGCTTGCAAACAGCTGGCTGCGGGTCTGCGAGGCTTCCCTCGAAACTTGGCACGCCATCGAGCTGTATGGAGGGTCATGGCTCCCTCAAGGCTCACGGTAGACTTGCGAGCTGATCACGTGACCAAAATTTGTCGAAGTTCGGACAATGTGTTTGCCAAGAGGACTCAGCGCTTGAGCTGTCCCTTCTCATCCTCCCAATTTCTTCCACCAGCCACGCAGGTTGCTGCCTTGCCGCCTCTCGCGCTTGCGCTTCTCCTGCGTCAGGTTGCCATCTCCGCTGAGAAGAGAAAACCAAAGGCTTTTTGGGGTTCATCACAGAAACCCCGGCACCATCTTCCAGACAACTTGCCTCCGAGTTTTGGGAAGCGACCGCTTCAGACCTGGCTTCCGACCTAGGCGAATTGGGCTTCAAACACTGGGAACCGGAGAAACCATGAAGCTGCATTCAATCAGACCCAAATTCATCTTTCTTCAGCTTTACACCAGGATTCATGAACTTCTTTTTTCTGCAATCAGATGCATTCCGTCACGGAATGCTGGGCACGCCATCCACAACCGACGATTCCCCTCTTTCGAAACCGAAACCGAAACGGGGCGCGGCAAGCGCTTGTCATCGGCCTGACTGGTGCACACTGACTGCATTGACTGGCCCAGAACTACCAGCGGAGAGGTCAATTGTGAAATGGCTGTGAGTCAAGTAGTCTGGTGGTCTAATGGATTGATTTTGACAACCATGCCCAAATGGGTTTGAAAAAACCTGGGATCGATTTCCAACTGGTTCTTCTTCGTCCTTCTTCCCTGAACACCAACACACACACACACACACAAAGCCCTCAGATCCCTGAGACTCCAACTTGGGAATCCTGGATAGCATCTTCAGCACCTTCAGCCTGGTACATCAGACTGCATTGATGATCCGTGCATTTTTCTGGATACGAGTAGGGGACCGCTGGCTGGTCTTCTGTCTCAGCTGGCTGATCTTCTGTCTCAGCCTCAGAGAAGGCTCGCGATGAAGCATCCAGTTGAGTGGTTGCCTGTTTGGTGGGAACCCCCTTTTGTTTGGCTTTAGGGAAACCACGAGGAAACCTATAAAAAGGCCGACAATTGGGCATGGGTCAAAATCAAAGCACCAGCAAACCGCAGGTTTTAGTCCTTGGTTCCATTTACTAGGGTTCCAAAATCAGGGATCCTTACATTATACACCTGAACATTGCCTTGTAAATGGTGGTTTCCCTTTATTTTGGTGTTGAAAAAGCCATGTTTCAAATGGTTGCAGGATGTATCTTTTAAGGAGCCCTGAAAATGGATACCCTTTTTTTGACCCACAGCCAACTGACACGAAGCCAAGGCGCTTTGGGCGCGTCTTGCTCATTGATCTGCACGTATGGCTCTTCCGGCTCCTAACGGCTCCGCTGGAGCTGACGCAACAACCCTCAAGTTGCGGCAGGCCGGATCTATGCTGCACGCCCATTTCTAGGGCTTGATTCCTTATCCATTCTTTTAAACCATCGTGAAAAAGAACCGGCTGTTTTTTCTTTTGGGTGTTTTGATGGAGTCCTGAAAAGATTCGGATCCCTGGAAAGAATGAGGAAGCTACCCCAAGATCATTGCTCCTTTGGGTGACCGGTTGAATGAGCATCAACAGATCGGCCTTCTCGAAGCTGAAACGCTGAAACCCCATTTCCCTTCGGGCCCGGCTCCTGCGTCGCAGTGTTCTCATCGGTGTTGGCGATGTCCTCGATCACTTCCTTAGGACAAAACTGGGGCCTGGCCGCGGCGGATCCTTTGACAACCAGACCTCCAAACGTCCAGCTTGAGGCCAAGGCCAACTCTGTTTCCATCACAAGACTTCCTTGGTGTCTAAACATGGTCAACTGGTTTGAGAAATGTGTCAAGGGGAATGCAAATGAAAACCAGCCAGTCTTCTTTAGGGGGGTCGCGCTTCTGTTAAGAAGCTGGTCCTCCTACCATCTGAGCATTAGGCCGACGTTTGGATCTTTTGCCTGAAACGCAATGAGTGCCATGGCTTCTGCAGTCAGTCTTCCCAGCCTTCCGCTTTCCGCTATTTCCCTTCATCATGCCCAGGAACTCGGCAAAGCTGATCTTTTTGTCACCATCCTGATGACTTCTGGTGGTGACCGCCTGTGTGGACTGGGTCTGGAGTGAAGCCAAAGCAAAAAGACCCCACAATGGGGGCCCTCCAATATCCGGAGGTAAAAGTTACATCAGCGTACATCCCGGCGAGTGTGGAAGATCTGACCGTCATGTGCGTTGCTCTGTAGCGAATCAACTCCGCCATTCAGGAAGCGTGATTACCACTGCCACAAACCACCATGCGTTTTTTTACAGGCACAAACAGCACCCCAAAGATTCAGCGGCATCATGATAATTTGGGCAGTATTCATGATGATACCACAGCCCCAGACCATTATGCGCTATATATATAAGCACAGCACCGCCAGCAATCACCACAACCAGCACCCCGAACAGCAAGCCCAAACAGCACCCCACCTAGCACCCTGAGTCAATCTCAATAACATGCGCCCGATAAAATGCGCCCGCACCGTCACCAGAACCCCAACCAGCACCCCAGACAACACCCCAAAGCAGCGCCTACACCAGCACCCCGAAGTGCATGCCCCCTAGCAACCAGCCAATCACGCAAATCAACTTCCCCTCTCTTAAAGGTTAGAACCCCTACAGCTTTCAGCCATCTGGGAAAAAACAGGATTTGCCTAGGGGCGACAAACTCAATTCATAGGGTACCAGCTTCCATTTGGGCTCAAGCCTAAAGCCACAATTCCTACAGTATCTGAAGTTGTGCATTCATTTTTGCTAGCATGTTTTTCTTCGCGCGGTTCGCGTTCTTGTGGCACCATAATCGGCAGCTGCCCGAAGGTGGCTCTTAACTTGAATCATGTTCTTGCCTCCATTTCGATTTCAGTACCTGCCACAACCAAAGCGCATCGATGAGCAGTCCTCATCTGCTTCCTTGATGAAGTCTCGGCATTTGTGAGCACTCACCGCCTCGGCTGCTCAAGTCGCTCACAGTATTCTTGGGCAATTCGGGCCTCTCCATCAGCTTGCCCATTGTTCAAGATATCATAGATGTCAGTATTCCCAATCCTTGGGAATTAAAAGACTTGCACGAGCAAAACGGAACTTTACCTCAATCGCTGAGGTCTCAGCATGCCATCCCCATCTTGATCAAAGATGCGAAATACTGCCCAGCAGACTTCCTCGCGGGCGTAGACCTGATGGCACAAATGCCTGGGTCTGGCAAAAGAAAAAGAGCAAGATCGGCCTGCAAGTCCATGACCGAGGCTACGAACCTCAAATCGATGGCGAAATAGGGTACCTCCCTGGAAAAACAAAAGACTACAACACCCGACTTTTCTGGAGCCTTCATTTGAGCCACGCCCAATTTGGAATTGGTATGCGTCAAAACTGGCCAATCTGCACTCAGCGTCCCTCTCATCGGTGGCTTGGATTGGTGTGGATAATCCAAATCCAAACCACCGGGCTTACCTGAGGGCTCAAATTTCAGCCGGGGCAGCGCAGCTTTTAGCCCGGGTGCTTAGTTCTGACCCACACCCACCTGGGTCACAATCAAGACCTGCGTATTAAAACGGTCTAGCCCAGACCAATGTAAACAACCACCTTTCGGCGGATGTCCGCACCCAATTCTCGTTGGGGCTGTGCCTAACCTTCACTTACCCGAATCGGTTTTGAGCAAGTGGTTCACCTGAAAAGTCCTATGGGTCCCTGGAAGATGAGGTTCCTCTTGGAGGGACCTCTTGTCAGCTGCCATGTTTGTCGGGGGAGGCTACTTAATTACTTTTGACCCACACCCATTTAGAATCCTAGTTTACAACCTGCCTTCGCAGCTTGAACATAGGCGTCTGGATCCGCTGCTGCAGGCAGAGTGCACGAAAGTTTTGGACCCGCATCATCTGTTCAATCGTGTCACTGTCAATTGTCTTTGATCTGATGATGCTCTGGGCAGTTTTCACACAAACAACAAACACCAAACTAAGCATGAGATATGGCTATGGGTCGAAACCCCGTACCCCCAGTGAACATCCCAATCCCCACTAAACTAAAATGGGTGGTGAATTCACCTACCCCAAAATGGTACCATTGGTGTTGACCCACGGCCATATACAGGGCTCCCTATATTTCCCCTTAAAACATCACCCCCACCAACGGCTCACCTTTCATGGACCAAAAAGTGATGTTTAAAACCACCAAAAAGGGGGAAATATAGGGATCCCTGATATAGGTAACATCCCAATCCAACCACTAAAATAGGTTCTAACATGGGTGGTGAATTCACCAATCCCAACCAAAATGGGATCCCACAACGGTTTTGACCACCACGGCCATATAGGTCATGAAGATGAAAAGCGATCCCCGAGCAAAACCCCACGGCCCTTGGGGGCGCCGCTCTCCCAGCCCGATCTCGCCGCTGCCGTCCGCGTCCAGTCCGCTCACCTGGGGGGAAAATGGGTGCTTAAGGCGGGGTGTTGTGCAGCTCCCCTTTTCACGCGGCATCGTTTAGAGCATAAATGGGTTGTTTACAGGGTCTTCTTTGTGTGTGTGTGTGTGTTGTTTTTAATGCGGTGTTTAAAGTAGAAATCAAAGGAAACGGCCATTTTCAGGGTCCGGCATGACTTGACACATAGGCAAAATCGACATCAAGGTGCTTGCAAAATGAATTTGCCCCCTACAAGTGGGCGGATGTGCCATGAGCACAACTCATGCCAGGGCCCCTACCATTTCTTCAAGGTCATCAGGCATTTCCACCTCCGACCAACCAGCTCTCTTCATGCCTGGCCAAAACCAGTTGCATGCCCGCTGGCTCTCTCTCTCTCTCTCTCTTTCTCTCTTTCTCTCTTTCTCTCCTTCTCTCTCTTTCTCTTTTGCAGGTCCACTGTGAGAAGCTGAGAAGCTGTAAGAAGCGGCAATGGAGCTGGCAGACTGACCCCGCCTGCTGCGATTTCGTCTGCGTCGATATGCCCTTCCCCTGATGTGTCCAGCCTGCAGAAGCTCTGTAGTCGTTGCTTGCGTCAAGGTTGAAAGAAGTCACATCTTAGAGATGAATCAAACCAACAAGCTACTGGGCCTACTTACCTCTCAGTGGGAAAAGCGTAAGCTTCTATGAAGCGCGTAAAATACTTAGTTTCCGGCCACATGAAGGTGTCAACCAGGGGCTTGAGGATCTCGGGTTCTAGCCTGGCCAAAGACGTGTGCCTGTCTCGGGTTCTAGCTTGGCAGCTGCCATAAACTTTCGACATGGAAACATGGCGGCGTACTGCGACACGATGATCTGTAGGCTTGCCTGCTTGAACTGGTTGAACCTGGCAGAGAGCCTCTTACTGGGCAGCCAAATTCAGACAACATTCGTACCTCAAATACCTCTATTCTTGTGGCTATTTGAGGGGTAATACCTGTCGGAACATCCAAAAAAGAATGCCAGAATCCATCATACTGGTTCGGCGAAGGTTTGCAAAAGTTGTGAAATGATTGCGATACCCACCAAACACATTCCAAATGCAACCCATTGATTCATACCGACTTCCTTATACACCGAATGCTGGTCAAAACACATGTGCATTGGAACATGGGACATGGGCAACAATTGGCAAAAAGCAGGCAAGCCGCGCCCAGTGTACTTTCGCATGTTCTCGAAATACCTGGCACGTCCAGACTTACTAAAAGCGTGCAATTCGCTCAATCAGCCCCCGACTTCTGCTTGAGTGGAGCCCGAAGCACCGGAGCCTTAGCCACTCCCCAAGTGGGGACCCCTTCATTTTTCCAAGCTCTGACTTTACAATCCAAACTGGACATAGCCATGGTATACCCAAATCCACGGCTTAGGAAACACCTGCAGGTGGCCACACCTTAGTTCTGGTTGGGACCGTCCCCTAAGCTTCGATGGGCTTCGTTTGACTCTCCAGCTACCTCTTGGTCGGGTCCAAAAACAGGGGTGGCCCTAAGCGCCGAGCCGTCTGGATGATCCACTGATCGAACAGCGCCTAACAGAATTTGCACATGCAAACAGCGCAATCCGGACCGCGTGAGCCTGCTTTGCTGTGACTCTTTCCACTTCACTCATCCGAAGCAGACCACGTATAAGGTCCTGCCAGCAGCTCGCTCAGCAAGTTGCTGCATGTGTTTCTGCTTTGAGACCAAAGCGATCTGTCAGATTGAACTGTCCTTGGCCAAATCAGAGACGTGCCTCCAATCCGCATCATTGAAGCTGAAGCTTCCAGCGCGCACGCGCGTGAGGATCTCCGCCTCCCGAAAATTTCAACCCCTCGGCGAATCGCCGGTGCTCGTTTCCGGGTCCCGGGGCCCCGGGCATCGGAGTCTCCGAAGAAGGGCGGATAGCCACAAAGCAGGATGTACATGATCGTCTGGCATGCACCAATTTCTTGATCTGCAAGGCCGGCAAGATCCAATCGTGTCAGACACGCCCCGCACGTCCACAGGTCAGTTGCCTGTACGCAAGTATTGGCATCAAGGGCATACGCTAAGGCACGTCTGCGTAGCAGCTCGAACCTTTTTTGCGGCCGTCTCAAGATTCTTCGTAGAAGTTGAAGCCAACGATCTCAGCCTGCGCACCTCAGGGACACAACCCTTGCACCCCTAGTGCCCTTCACACCATCCAAAGTAGGGGGAGGTCCGGTGCATGAGACCCACAAGACAAAGCCATGAACAGCTGCTTTGATTGGAAGCGCGCAGAAATGGGAGTGTCTTGAGACAGGGGATCCCAAATTCAACGACGTGTGTGTTGTCCCCTTTGGTTTCCCTTTACAACCACCCCAAACGGAGTATTCTGCAAAAAACACACGGGCAAAGTTCCAGCGGGGACCAATCGAGGTTGTCTGTTCCATGCAAAAGGGGAGTAAGTTATGAGTAATTGCTCATATGTGTGGCAATATAAACATGTTTCACCATGTATCCATCTAACCCTGAATCATATGCTATGACCCAAAAAAAACATCTAGCCGTTTCACGAGTCAATGAGCTTGCAGGCGGCCCACGCCCAAAAGATCCGACCAAATTTCCGCTGAGCGGCCTACCGCATAGCTCCGCGGCTGCCAGGTGTCCAAGGAGATCTTGGCTCCAAGCTCCAAGTCCCGGCCGTGGCCACTCCAAACTCCCAGCCTGTGTCAGGAAGGGGGGGCTTGGTGCACGTTGGAAGGGAAGCAACAATCTAAGTTTTAGTGGTTCAGTGGGGATTTCAACCACTAAACCACAATAAGCGAGGTGGGCCACAGTGTTAAAATGGTCGACCCAAAACCATGTAAAGAATTAAGAAGGCGGCCGCAGCTATTTATGGCAAGGGAATTGGCCCTTACTAACCTTCACTTGCCCGGGTTTTGATTGTGGCTCATGTTAGCTGCGGTAGTTGGGAAGGAAGGGAAGGGGGGTGGACGAAGGAAGGGGGGGGAGGGGGAGGGGCAAAACGGTCCGTTTTGGTCTCCGATAAAACGGCGGCAGTCAAAGAGGGGCCACAATCTTTTTGACAACCTAGCATCGGGTTTGGAGCGGGTGGTGGCTTGCGAGTTACCCTCTGCAAATCCCCAAACGGTCCAAGCCACCAATGAAGTGTTGTTGCCGTCCCGTTCTAGAAGGACCCTTCATCAGCTTAAGGCACCACATTCACAATGATCTATCTCCTGTCGACGCAAAACGTGTTGATGACAAACACAAACGACTTTCTCTGGGTGCGTTGTTCCTTTGACAACCCCTTTTTTTCTGATGGTTCCATTATTTTGGGTCCGTTTCAAGGGAATCCCACAGAAAACCCGTCGTTCTGGGTCCGTTTCAAGGGAACCCACGGAAAACCCGCCATTCGCGGGTCCACATCCCTGCGTAGCCTCTCTGGAACTCCACTTGCCGTGAGCTCGGCGAAGGTGAGGTCACAGCGATGCCTGCAGCGCCAGCCCAAGCAGTCTCCGGTCTGCAGCTGCATTCGAAAGACCTCGGAGTTTCCCTCAAAATGGGCGTGTCTCGTGTTAGGAAAACCCCACAAAATTCTAGGGGAAGCCTCCCCATTCTTTCCAGGGATCCTTCCTTTCAGGGAAACATCAATAACGAGGGAATCAGCAGTTTGTTTTTTTCCCCCAGATAGCTGAAAGCTATAGGGGTTCTAGCTTCTAATAAAGATGGGAGAGTGGTTTGCGAGATTGATGGCAGGGTGCTAGGTGGCATGCAGTTTGGGGTGCTTGCGCAGGTGCTGTTGGAGCTGGTGGTGACGGTGTGGGCACGTTTTTGCGAGATCGACGGCTGGGTGCTAGGGGGCATGCAGTTTGGGGTGGTGGCGCAAATGCTGTTTAAGGTGCTGGTGCAGGTGCTTTTTGAGATGCTGGTGACGGTGTGGGCGCATGTTTTGCAAGATTGAGGGCAGGGTGCTAGGTGGCATGCAGTTTCGGGTGCTGGTGCAGTGCTGCGCATGTTTATTAGGTGCTGTTTTTGGGGGTGCTGGGCAGGTGCTGTCAGACGCTGGTGACAGTGGGCGCATTTTTGCGAGATTGGCGGGGGGCGCATTTTTGCGAGAGTGACGGCCGGGCTAGGCGTGGGGGTGCTGATGCAGGTGCTGCTTTGGGTGCTGTTTGGGGCAGGAAGCCCCTCCATCAAATCCTGACCCTTTCAACCCCGCAACCGGTGCCACTTCAAGCAGCCATGTTGCCCACACAAATGGAGCAAACAAAAACACTTTAGGTTTTTGTTCTTTCAATTCCACACCAGGAAGCCTCTCAATTCTACACAGAAGTGTCCCTGAATTTGATATGATTTGGCCAACGAGCAGTATGCAATCCTCGACCTGTTTTCTGCTATCTGGGGTCTATGCTGGTGTAATTTGTTTTTTTGTTGTTTTTTCCCCCGAAAAGAACGATGGTTGAAAAGAATGGGGAATCAACCCCTAGGAAAATGGGTTTCGGCGTTCCGTTTCACTTAAAGCCTGCCGAAGGAGGGGAACCCCCGAAACAAGAAACACCCAAAGGGACCCTAAGCTTGGTGGACGATTTTTGTTGAATTTCCCTCGCCAATTTCACACAACCTGGGTTCCATCATGGGAACAATGGCTTTTCTATCTACATGGAGCGCGGAAAAAACACCCTTGGTTACCCTAGAGATTCCCTTAAAGGAAACCACCAGGGATGGTTTATGGGGCTGATTCCCTCATTCCCTGCTGCGCACCAGCCACAACAAAAATCCAAACAACGGGGCCCAAAAAAAACGCGGAAAAAGTCCCGTGCCGCCTGCGTGTCGAATCGATTCCTGCCCTCGAAGTCGTGGGTGCCGTTCGGGGGCTTTGCTCTTCCAGTCTCTCGTCGTGTTTGCACAAGGCCAAGCTGCAGTGCGACAATCTCGAACCTGGGCTGCGCTTCAGTGGCAAATTCGTGTCCAAAATACAACAACCCTTCTATAAACAAAAGGCCAGCATCAAGCCCCGCCAGAAAAACGGTCACCCAGAGCCCTGGGATTGTCCCTAGCCTTCATCTACCAGGGGTAGATTTTGTGACTCATTTGTGTCCAGAAAGGCCTTCGGGGCCTTGTCACATCAAAGACCAGCCATGGAACAAGGGCTGCTCCACTTTGAGCGGGCGCGCAATGAAGAACTGCAAGCCGTCAAAAGTGGCAGCATTGTACGGCGTCACCAAATAGATAAAGGTAAGAACTCCGTGCCACAGTGGGACCAAACTGAAGCGCCCAAAGCAAAGGGAACGATCCACAACCACGCGATCCTGTCGCAGCTTGTCTGCCTGTAGCCCTTTCCTTGACACCTCATCCAGCTGATCCGGAAACCGATAGCCCGCCCATCCAGTGGAGTCTGCCTGCATCAAATGCGCGGTCCGCAGCAAGTGGAAAGTCATGTCCGCATAGCCGCCGGCGTTGGCATGGATGAAGCAAACCGGCTTCTGAAAAAGCACCGACCGCATCTGCCCACCTCGCAGAAATAAAAACAAACAAACAAACAAAACCTGTAAAAAAACAAACAAAAAACCAAAACCTTGATGTTGGGCTAGCAACCTGGTCAAAACGCTACACAGGAAGCCAGGTCATGGAATCACTGAAGTACCCCCACGACCCTAACCTCGCAAAAAGGGAGCCGCTTCACCTCCGTGTTGGCTGGGAGTGTAGGCTGTTCTTTTCAAAACCTTGCGAACCCTTTGGGCGCCCCACATGAAACGCAAAACCGACCCCCAAAGAGGCCACGTGAGACATCCAAACTTGGTCCTAAATCCATGCACGAAACCAATTGCCTGTCCGCACAAATCGTGGACCGTCCTTACTAACCTTCACTCGGAATTTGGGCTGGGGAAAGAACCGTGGACAACCCTTGTCACCGTAGGCACTGGTATCAGGTACAAGGTATCATCGTCGTCTTCCTCTGTATCGAATTTTTTTAGCACGCTTGGATGCGAAGTACACTTTGGCAGCTCCGGCTCGAAAGTCACAACTGGTCTGTACACATGTAGTGCACAAAGTGCATTTCGAGGGCAACTGGCGGGATTCGGCATGATGGCCAATGAGTCGGCTATCGGTTGGGCATCGGTTTGGACGCTGCAATTGTCTGACTCCGCACTCTCGGTTTGCGACAACAACTTGGGCCTGTTGTGTCTTCATGGCTTCTATGGGGTATCAAGGCCAATGAAAGTCAAGGGACGGGCCCTCTAAACAAAAAGCCGGGTCCAAATCCCACCTTCGTCCATGCCGAACTGCCGGGCCGCGATGGACCGACGTGCCAAGTTCACTACAAAGGACCCCCCGTAGTCCAGCGCGACCTGCGCAGTCGAAGGAGTACATTGACGAGGAACCCAAACAGCCGAGGGATCTTCTTTTGGGTATTTGGGGGACTCCCTTCCCCTTTTGTATAATTTGCGGGGAGTCTCTCATGTATATGATAAGGCTCCGCCCAAGAACATGTTTTCACGATTTCGCTTTGCCGTCTTGAATAATACATTGGAAAGAAAAGCAAACGCAGCCCCCAGCCTGTTGCGGATGCTCTATCAGGTACTGATTCCACAGGTACTGGTGGGTTTTGCCATGGTTGCGGAAGGGTTCCCCACGCGCGTTGGCTTCAGGCAAGCGATCTTGAAGATCGAGCAGCTTCCTTCAGGGAAGCCAAGACTCCGACTCCGGCCACATGGGAGCCGCGCTAGAGCCCCTGTGCGGGATGGTCAAGGGCCCAGCACAAGGGATCGTTGTGTCTCTTTGAAATCCATGCACAAGGGTTGATGTGCATTTGTCATCGAGTCACTACTAAATAACCCCCCAAGTAAGCCGGAATGCTGATGTGTCACACATAGCTCGGCAGAAGTGAAAGAAGCACTCTGGCCAAGCGTTCCTTTTTTCTGGGGGATGCCAAGCCCCAGCCAAGCCTGAGGGCAAGTTCAAGATCTGCCGCTCTACCACCATAGAAGCCGCCGTTGAGGTATTCGCCAGCCACCGGCTGCTGAGATGGATGGGCGGGTGGCGAGGGGTTTGGCAAAAAAAATGCATGCAAAGGCTCATAGATTTGTGAGTCCCTCTGGTTTTTCTGCTTGTATCTACTTTTTGCGGACCTTTCGATTCCCCTCAGGACGCCTGGCACAGCCAGGCGCGGCCAAGTCACTGGCGACTCGTTGCCGCTGCTGGCCAACCCCCCCACTTCCGACATTGCCAGGCAGGGCTCGTGCTCATCTTGCGGCCTCACGAATCCCGCCAAACCACCCAGTGGCATGGCTGTACCCCCCCCCCTCTTCCCTTGGGTTATTGGTTTAGGGCTAGAGAAACTCATCTTAGAATTTCTTTTTTGCCACACAGCCGATCTGGCCGCCTGGGCTCCCAGATCAGCGGCAGCGGATACACTTCGCGGCAGTTGGCGATTGGCTTCTTCCGGGCCTTGCAAGGCTTTTTGCTGCAGTTGCCACTTCCGGAAGCTCAAGGCTTGACCCAAGGCCGCCCACCAAACCCAGCACTTTGAACCGAGGATTCCTTTCAGCCCGGCCTGGTTCATGTGGAGTCGTGCGTTTTCATGGCTCCCGGCCGCTGCGGCAGGATAACCATACAGCCCGGCCGGGTAGAGATCAAACCTGGGAGGCCACCAAGTGCTCAGGCCAAAAACATCGCCGGATCGCCCAGCCAAGGCGCTCAACCCCGAAGAACATAGGGCGTCCCAAGCGCTCAAGAGCCTGAAGGGTCCATGCTCAAAAAAGCGAACTTCAAGCCACTTGTTTGCCCACTTTTGGCATCTGCCTTGTTGAGATCGCGGTGACAGTGAAGGAAGGCCACATCAAACGCGTCCGCATAGAGCACAAGCCGCTGGCCCAATCCCGCTTTTCGAAGATGGGTCACATAGGCCCTAGGCTCCCAGCATTCACGCTCGACTCAAAGATTCACGGCATAGTTTGGTTGACGTTGGGTTTGGGGAGCAACAATTTTCAGATTTTAGCAGTTAAGTGGATTTGGATTTCAACCACTAAACCACAATAAGCAAAAATGGGAAACATGTTTCCCAACGACAACCATGATAGAGTCTCAATCTTTGACCGAGGCTCAGAAGATAACGCTCCGAGTCGAACCATTTGTATCTCCACGGCCGTTGCTCTTTCGGGGGTTGGAGCAATCGCAAACGCAGCGGCCATGTCAGGGAGGAAATCAGGGCATGGGCACGCTCGGGCTTGTCGGTGACAGCCACCACATCGTAAGGTCCTTGACCCAAGCCCTCCAGGGTTGATCAGCGCTTACTGCCTTGTCGGATCATGTGTTTCATGGGCAGTGGCTTCTAACCTTGGTGCCGATGCCTTGTGAAAGTAACATCTGTGATAGAGGCCATCCCTCTGATTACTTCGTCACTTTTTTCGGGCGCGGGGGGGTTCTTGATATCCCAGAAAGTGACAACCCGAAACCATCCAGAGCAAAAGGTCAAAAGGTGGCCCTAAAACCATCTATTCCACAATCGATTCCACATGTCCAGAACTCTTCCCCACCAGACTCCAGCCTCCAACACATCTGGATCCAACTGCTTGAGACTCCGCTGCTTCGGCGCCACATTCGAAAAAAGTCGCACCACGCGGAGCTCCAGCGACATCGCCTGACCGTCGCGCTCGTCCGCCTGGCAAAAGCGGCCGAATGCCAAGCGCGTCAACACAGCGATCAAAACCCATTGACTCGTCTTCCCCGGATGCAAAGGTTGTTGCTGTTGTGTGTTTTTTTTTTTTTTTTTTTTTTTTTTTTTTTTCTGGGGGTTGATCAAAAGGTCCTTTACATGGGATGACCATTGGGGGAAATCACTGAACAGATGATATGTGTTAGATGGGAAAAGCTACCAATGGTCGTTTGGGTTCCAAAGGGAGCATTGATCAACCCCCGACTAGAATTCCCATAGAAGCCTCTGCTAACCTGGAGAAAGGTGTGCACTGTGCCTCGCGTCCTGAGAGTTCGCGGCCCAGCCGGTGCCAGAAGAGCGCCCACAGAAGCCGACGCAACTCCTGGTCGTGTCCCAAGCAAGACAGCGGCACGCATCCCACGAACCAGTCCCCAGAGGTCTCCGAAGCGGCTGCGACACGTCTCTCGGATGCCGCAGCGCCCGCGTTGCGATCCACCACCGTTGCCACCCGCTCAAGCTCTCTCTGCCGCTCCTTCTGCTTGCTTGTTGCATAGAAAGCAGCATGGGGACAGAAGCGTCGGCGGCAGAGACGCTGAGCACGCAGCTCGGCCCATTTCGGTATACGCATCGCCACTGACATGACGTTGACCAGGTCGCTCGCAGCACATCGCTGCCCGGCACGTTGTGCTAACAACCCTTTGGCAGAAGGCGAGAGGCCTCGTGCACTGAGCGCACTGAGCGCAGTGAGTTCGCGTCGGAGCGGCTGGCTACATTCGAGCTCCTCGCAGCCTTTGGCCATGCAGTGGGGCACATTGGCAGCATTCAGCGTGTGCAACGACAGCACAAGCTCCAAACTCAGCCATGGCACCATCCACGGGCAGAGTCGAAATGGGCTCTGTCACTGCCGTTCTGCTACATTGATCAGGCAGTCCAATACTTCTCTCCCCCCCACTCAAAAATCGGGACAGCGCAACCCTGCTCTTCCGTAGTCTGAAGTTTGAGGCTTCAAATGTTGCGGAGGGATGAAGTCGTGTCTCGTTTGCAGGGCTTCTTCGTGATTCCGTTGCCGCCAAAGCAGTTGCGCCTCTGTGTATTTGCCAGCAAGAATCTGTGGCGACACAAAATATGGCCTTGGCACATCGCTTCGAAGACGCAGCTAGACGGCTGTGTCTCAAAATAGGGGACCCCCTTTTGGGTGGGTCCTAAAGGAACACTAGAGGAAACCGGCCATTTTGGGGGTCACCTATTTTGAGACACACCCAGATCTGTTGTCCGCAAAGAGGCGGCACACCGAGCATCCGGCGCGCCAACTTTGGTCTTCATCGCCTGCACCCCCAGCTGCCGCCCACTCTTTCCAGACCCCGGGTCCGGCCTCTCCCTCCTCAAAGGACCGCGCGAAGCCGAAGTCGATGATCTGCACGCAGGGCTCCGCGCAACTCGCGGGCGTCAGAACCCGAGCCCGCCTTGATCAAGTTGCTCTCCACAGGCCCTCAGCACTCACTCAATGCGCATGCGCCGGCGCCTGACGCGGCCTTAGGAAGTAAGTGCAACGCCTTCACCCGCAAACATGAAGTTCTCGATCTTGAGATCGCGATGCACCACCTGCCCACAGCTTTCAGAAAAGCTGTAAGAGGAAGAAAACCGCTGCTCGGGCATCAAGCTTGAGAAAAGAAGCAAAGGTCGTCCAGCCCTCCGAAGAAAACCAAAAAAAACACGACTCGGCAAGTGTCGCACCTTCATGGTGTGAAGGTAGTAAATCCCGCCTTAGACGGAACCAAAGCGCATGGCCCCATGAGCTCCGCCGGGGGAAAACAAAACCCCCTCTGGATGGGCAAAATCCATTTCGCACCACCGTTCAGAAACCCCGGAAGGAGTCGATTCAACGGAAATACCAACAAACCCTGGTTTCCCTTAGTTTCAAAGTGGTGCGAATTTTTGTCCATCCGCAGTATGGATGGGCGAGAATATCTTCATCTAAATTTGAAGATGGCGTGCTGACCCACAAAAAAAGAAAAAAAAACGAGCAGCACAGCGCAATGTAATTTGTCCATGGTATTTCGACAGCTGAGCGCCTCACGAAAGACTTGCTGCATGATGACTGCCGCTTGGTTCTCCGTGAAGTGCCCGACTTCCAGCAGTCGGTCGAACAGCTCTCCGCCGCGGCAATACTCCATCACCTAAAATGGTCGTAATCCCAGAACCATGCTTCAGGAATGAAGGCGGATCTCCGCAGCTATGGCAAGGGGATTGATTGTCACTAACCTTCATCTACCCGGGTTTCAGTTTTGAGCGAGTGGCTCTCGCCACGGCTTTGATGTCTCCCCAAGTTCAGGAACATCACAGGACTCCCCCAAGCACGAGCGCCAGTTGCCCCGCTTTTTTTTCCGAAGACTAGGCCCATCGCCATGTACATATACTTCTTGTCCTCAGTTCAGCAGGCGTGCCATGGATATTCCCGTGCAAATGAGGATCGTTTTTTTTTTTTTTGCGTGTGTGTCAAAGGTTCCACTTGTTGACTACCCCAAGATAGACTCAAACCCAGGGTGGTTCATTCCCCCCAAAAGGAGAACCCCTGGGTTTAAGTCTATCTTGGGGTAGTCCAAAAAGTGAAACCCTGTGTGTCGGTGTATGGCCTCAAAGTGCTCGTACAGCTTCACAATATGAGGATGATCAAGCCTGAATCCCCAAGTGTGGCTGCCCTGGCAAAACGTCACACTCTCCAGAATCTCAGACACATACATCTTCAGAGTGGTGAGCTCGTTGCGAAACCTCACGAGACGATCCGATTCTGGTGTTTCAGCCGGGTTGCGGGGATTGCCTACTAACATCTGTGATCCTACTGGGAAAAGAGCCTTCCCAACTTCCCAACGACTAGTTCTTCACATAAAGCTCTCACAGAGGAGTGGTTGAATCAATAACATTCCTAATCCCGTTGGTCTCTAAGAGACGTAGCAAAAGGGGAATTCAAAATCAAGACTCGTCCTACAGGCGGAAAAAGGCTCCAAAAGTCACAAAAGTGGGAGAAACAACTCGATTCTACGTGCACAAAAAACATGTCTTAGCACAGGTATTCTAGGAACTTTTTGGATGCGCCTTTTGTGGATTTCACCTGTTCTTCCCACTGTTGGTCCTTTTTTAGTACTCTTTTAGTACTCTTTTCACCTTCTACAGGGGTGGAACCACAGATTCGCCACATCCAGACCGTTTTCTAGAGGTATATATCAGAGAGGAGGAAAAGAAGTTCGCCAAGATCCCCTCCTTCAAGGCTCCACTGCCAACACTTGGACGTCTCCAATTTGGATCTGGCAGCGGATGGTGTCGTTTCCCTAAGCAAGCTCCAAAAGGGCTACTTGTCTCTTTGTTTTTCAAGAAACCTCAAAAAGGCGCAGTACATATCAAGAAACCAAGTGCCCACCAAAACAAAAACGAGTTGATGTCTTGCAGACCTGTTTTTCTTTCCCAGAAAATGCACCAAGACTCCGGCATAATGAGTTGGCTCTTCCGCCGCACTTTCCGCAGGATCTTCACGGCTCTTTCCGCACCGGTGGATCGATTGGCACACCTGGGCACACGCAAACATGGGCTGATCTGAACATACTTTAGATGACACCACCTAAGAAACCCTGGGATGATGATTCCGTGCAAATGCCAACAAGCAATGGTTTCAACCATGGTTTCGAAGTGGTGCAACATGAGATTCGCAACCAGCCTCAGGACTGCTTACCCTTGGGTTTCCTTTTGATTCCCTGCGAAAGGGAACCTACGAAACGGCTTCGGATTCCCTTTGATTCGCCTTTTTCCTTTACTGAAAGGGGCACCAGCTCAGAAACGAGCATATGGGGGTCCCAAAAAGGGATGCCTCCGAGCCCCTTCCCCAACAGCAAGGGTTGAATCTCAAAACTATTTGAGTCCTTTGGGTGTGCCTTTCAAACCATCCGAGATTTATAAGGAAGTCACTTGTTTGGAGAAGCCCTATGTGACTCATGCTCCTGTCGCAGAACTACGCTAAAAATGCAGCACATTGGTCACGTTTTCCTCACTCAGCCTCGTGCTTACACACTCGTCCAAATGACCCCTCGCCAATCTTCTCGTCCTCCACGTCGTAGAAGTCATTTATATCTCGGTCCTTGTTGTCAATGATGTAGATCGCAAAGCCTGCAAGTCTTTTCGGCATACGTTCGCCCTTACGCCCTTGCCTGGCGAGCTCGCGCGGGCAAGGAAAACTGACTTGGCCATGGGTCAAAATCCAAGTTGTACCCCCATCCAACCACTAACATAGGTTCTAAAATGGGTGGTGAATTCACCTACCGACCAAAATGGTCCCAAAACGGTTTTGACAACCACAGCCACTTCAAGCCTAGAATGTCAATTGACATGCCAGGCTGACTGTGTGCTTCCCCGGCATCCTGCAAAAGGCTCTGGTCCTGCACACAAATTGGGCGTTTTTCAGTGCTCACAATCCTCAGAGGCTCCTCATCCTTGCCACCTTTTCGCCTAAACCGAAAAACAGATCTACGAACATGGCTATGGGTCAAAATTTAACCACCAGAAGTTGGACCGCTTATTTTTGTTCGTGCTCGGTTCTATTTTCCGATGGAGTAACCCATTTTGGGCTTAATTTTGACACACAGCCACATGGAAGTGCGAAACGTCTTCCCTGACAACGCGCTCGCCGAGGGCTCCGCCGGATGCGCGCCACCTGATGTCAAACTCCTACACGGGGCATGTGTGAAATTTGGGAGACACCCAAACTGGCTTGCTGGTCTGACTCACTTTCTTTGCGATGTTTGTCCGTGACAGTGTGATACAAAGTATTTGCGCGTGACCGCAAAACCGCCAACAAAGGCGGAGCCCTTGGTGCCGTCGGTTGCAGTCGGCCCCTCCGTCCACTGAGCATTGCACACAGCTGCCCATGAGACCATCACCGACACCCAAAGCCAGTCTGCCACAGGCAAAGATGATGTCGCAAGCTGTAATAGCTGTCAAAGGCAAGGGCTGCACTCAACAGGGATGGATGGATGGATCCAGAATCAGTGCCCGAAAAGTTTGGTCATTGGTGGTTTGGAGGGAGTGGTGTTCTTTCGGGCGACCAAGGCTGAAGATACAAAACGTATCTACGGCGTGTGCCAAGAAGCTGAGGCGGGCAACTGCGAAGACATGTTTGAGCCGGCAGCGCGGTTTGCACGGGCAAACATGAGACACAAGCAACTGCTCAATGAAGACCTGGCGCGCCGCCTGTCAAACATCACAACAAGCTGCGCAGCCTGAATGGGAGCACATCTGCTCTCCAGTATGATGGACGCAAGAAACAAGCTCCTCACCTTGGCAATTCGTTGCCGCTGCAACTCAACGGGCTGTATGCACAATTGGACGCTTGCAGGTAAGCCTGGAGCAAACAAGCGCAGCCCCATTGCTAGCCAAGGTCCATGTTCAAGCAGGGATCCTTACATTATACACCTGAACATTGCCTTGTAAATGGTGGTTTCCCTTTATTTTGGTGTTGAAATAGCAACATGTTTCAAATGGTTGCAAAATGGAGATCTTTTAAGGAGCCCTGTCAAGCCACACATCTTCCCATTGAATTGAAAAATGGCTGGTGCTTGAACCCCCCTCGGTGGAGAACCGCAACCAAATGCCAAACACGGCATCTGCCTTCTTGGAGCCAGCGCTGCGGCAAATGATCCATGCGCACAGCATGGGCCTTGCCTTGCTGCGATAGGTAAGGAAGGGCATGAACCCAAAAGTGCCCTTAAAGGAAACCACAAGGAATGTTTTTTGTTTGCCCTCAAAGACCCTGCTTAGCACCAGCAAGTGAGCACCAGCAAGTTGTTTTTCACGAGTGGAGGCAACTCCCGGGTGGCAATTGCAGCGCAATTGGCCGTCACACGTATTTGTGCTTGAACCATGAATTGCACGTCGCAAAGCTGTGTCCATGGATATAGCTGCTGACATCAGGATTGCCCAAAATGACCGCTGTATCCCCAACATGGCGAGCTGCGCGCGCGTACCCCGAGCCACGTTCTGACGCCGCCGCCCGAACTCTCAGGCTGCTTCATGTGGCCTCCGGTCGGCTTCCCTCACGGGGTGGGTTTTGAGCCGAGAGGGCTTGGTGAAGCGGAGGGGTTGAAACCCACGTAGCGTGCCTTCTACAAGCCGTTCAATGTTTGTGTCGGTCAAAATTTTCAGCCAGGGAACCCACAGGTTTTGGCCCGTGTTGCCACTTACGAGGATTCCATGTTGGGGTTACCCTATTTTGGACCCACAGCCAAATCCCAAACCACAATCCAAACCAAGAGGGAGGCTCCGCACAAAAAAAAAAAACGCAAAGCAAAACAAACCGCGTGTCAAGCATCGGCATCCAATCCATCAGCTCACTGGACTCGGTTCGAAAGGCAACCAGCCCAACCACGCCGATACCGTTGTTCAACAATTCCAACAGAGGATTAATTGCAGGCAACGATGGTCGCAAGAACCCAACTCTCCCCTTCCATTCGCACATCGCAACCAGAAAAAACCAGCAAACCAGCTCGACAGGACTTCCGAGCCAGATGCGAGGTCAACTTGGTGGACGTCTCAAAAGTGCAGTGCGGATGGCAAAACAATGTCTGAGCTTCCAACAAGACCCAACAAAACCCTTTCCCTTTGCCCCTTGCAGGCAGGATCATGTTTGTGAGCTTCACGGCAAAGCCAGAGTTCACGGCCTACCCTGTGCCTTGAGCCCCTAAACCTACTCAACCAAAAATGGTGCCATGACCAACACGATCTTGGCCTTGTTGCTCGTTCAGTTCGAGCAATTCACTGGAGTTTTAGAGGCACACGCATCTGAAACGCCTTAAGCCGTGTTTGCAAAAGAACAAAAATGACATGATTTTCCACAACATGTTATTGACCTCCCAGCTATGATCCAGGTATGACAGCTACATGCCACGCTGTGAACTGGAGCAAATACCCATCAATTCTATTCATCTTCTCTGGACTTCAGCAGATAGGGACCGAGTTCAATCAACAGCCCTTGAGTAGCCCCCCCACCCAAACAGCTTGCTCTGGATCCTATCCCTCTCCCCCATTCAATCAATAAATGCTGATTCTCATGTTACTGTCTAGATTTCAGCCGATCCATGATCGCTCCCTTGGCTTTCTAAAACAAACAGTAGCTGTCAAGCGTGCGACTGCGCGAGCCTCGTCGGTGGTTTGGAGCCTGAGCATTCAAGTACGAACTTACGGTTCAATACTTTCAGGATGGCGGTATTGAACGCGTGCACACCAGCAACTACTCCTGACTTGTTGCCTGAGCGCAATGACAAGCAAGGACGACTGAGCTTTGGGCATACCAAGAACTTGCAGCACAAGGGCGGATTGCACTTCAGGAGAAGAGAGATGGTATGAGATGCTTCAATCTGGAAAGGCTATAAGTAGGCTTGTGAACCTGCTGACATTGATTTCCGACTCATGCCTGTTCTGCTCTCGGGCACATGTTGCCAGGGCAACTCATCTTCGGACAACGGCCTGTGAAATATCAGCCGGGGATTGGCATGCTCCTTTGGTTGTCCTATTCCTGAGTTGTGTCTTGAGCAAAAAGAGTCAACACGCAGAGTATGAGCTCATCCCCTCGCAACCCCCCTTTCCACATAGACACAAAACCGAAGCAACGCACAGGCTTTGTTCAGCACAGGATTTCCGTCAAGGCCAGAAGGTCGTAGAATACACACAAGCGCCAAGCACCGGGCCATCCGCCACGCCGGAATTGCGCTGATCCAGGTTGAAAGCACAGCAAGCTCCTGGCACAGCAAGTTCTGCACAGCTGGGGATTCCATCGCGTAAAGAGCTTCCGCCAGCTGCCGGCGTGGGCCTAAGGCCGCCGGTAACGCGAAGCGGAGGTTTCACCGCACCCAAGGGGGGTCTGCTCACTCCCCTGGCCGGTTGGCCATCTTGGGTCAGCTTTCGCGAGGGCATGGCGCATTGTACACGGCAGAATCATATTAGACTGCCTGACGTCTAAAAGTCCGATGCATGGCTTCTCCGGCTGCCCAGCCTGCACAGGGAGTGCGGGTGAGGTCACAAACCACGGGCACTCAGCCGAATTCAGCGGAGACCTGCTGCCCGCTGTCATGAATTGCCGACTCGACTACACATTAGCTGAACACAGAGTGATGCAGAGATCCACAGTTGCTCCCCGACGCCCATGACCTGATTGGTACCTGTAGTGAGTTTGTATCTGAAAAAGTACTCTGTTGCAACCGTGGCCTTCGGCGAGAAAAAAACAAGCAGAAACGTGAGTCGCATTGCGTGTGGCTTCTTGAACCTGTGCTCCGCATGTTTGTAAAACACACAAAAGCTGCATGTTTGTAAAACACACAAAAACTGGGAACCTTCATTTCAACCCTCACAAGTGACAATAAGACAAGCTCAGAAACAGTGTCCACGTTCCGATGGCTCCAGCAATGAGCATTGCTGGCGGATTCCTCCTTTCGGTGAATTTAACCTGCTCATCCGAAAAACTTCGCACACTCCTCAGAGTGTGAAATGAAGTACGGCGACTCCTGGAACAAGAGTCCATTCGGCGGGTCCTGCGCATGCATTAAATGACCAGGCTGGAATATCCGGAGTCGGGTACCACTTCCAAGCGGAGCGTCTCCGACTTTTTTGCTCCGTGGACGTCCCATCTCCGGCGCAAATATTTCGGCTCACACTTTTCAAATATTTGCCTTGCCCGGCTTGCAGTGCAATCGAATTTTCAAACATTCTCTGTACCAGCAAGGAAAAAAGGCTAGGTTTTGGAACACCCAGCCCTGACAGCCTTGCATCGGGTTGCTACAAACACGGCAGCACAGCGTTAAGGGGCCGCTCTCTTCCACAGAACTGGCCGCTGTCCGCTAGAATCACCCAAGTGGTAGGCTGCTTGGGTTGGCGTTTGTCCGAATAGTGGGAACAGACTGAGGCCAACTATCGAAGAGATTCTGCCGATGAAACTTGTTGTAGCACGCAAAGAGCTTGACTCAGCACCTAGCCAGCTAGAAATCAGAGACTTGACTCAGCGCCTAGCTAGAACACATCCGTCCAGGGTCTATGATTGCCCCAGCCGAGTGGACATTTAGGCGCGTCTCTTCAGGTGGCATACGAGAAAAAATATGATCGTCTTCAATGTTACAGCGCATGGTCGTGCCACATTTTGGCGGAAAGTTCAGTAACTGAGTGTGCCTCCAAATAGGGGAATTTTGGATGGTTTTGAAAGGACACCAAAAACACCATCTACCTGGAGGGGTCACCAATTGTTCGAAACACCCAACTAGTGGCAGAATCGAGACGGAGATTCAATCAACTGTCCCCTTTGCAAATGTGACACGACTCTGCATGTTGGACGTCGCCGCCGCAGCAAAGGAAATCAGAAGAACAAACGCATGCTCTACATGCAACCTCATATGTCTGGGCTCCATACACCTTCTCCACTGAAGTATCGTTTGCCAAGCCGTTGAATGACTGATTTCGCTGAAATGTGCCATGTGTTCAGCAATCAGGCTTTCCCAAATCACCATGCCTTCTCAGCGTTGGCCAAAAGAGGCAACGAGTGGGCACCGGCTGTTGGGAAGCATGCCATACTTCGAGGATGTGTATTCAAAGCACTATCTACATCTCCCCTTGATCTATGCTGAGCAATGAGAGCATGATGTGCCCACTGCCTCATGAGGGCAAACACTAGCTGAGCCACCAAGAAGCCAAAGAAAACTTTACAAGAAGGAACACGGACACCCACGGAAGCAAACCAATCTGGAAGGATTTCCTGTGCTCGGACGCTCAGGAGCTTCTGTGCTGCCTGGCGATTCAAACAAGAGGAAGGCGCGTGCAGACCGTATGCTTCTCGTGGTCATGGGTATGGCCCCATGGATTTAGTCGGTGTCAAAGTCCCCCCCTCAGTTGGTTGAAGGGGATTGGTTCCCCGAGTTTCTGACTTTGATAGCCCCAACTCTTCTAAGTCATGACACCTGCAGTATTCTGACTTTGAGACCTAAGTCTTCAAAATCATGACCCCTTCTGTTCCAACTCGACATCTTGCAATTGTCTGATGCCTCTTTTGGGGGTCACTGGCTGTTAAAAAGACCTGGAGGCGAAAGCATTGCATGTAAGCCACGCCCCAGAAGCGCAGAGAGAGAGAGAGAGGGTCCTGAACCCTAAAAGGAAACAGGAAGGTAAAAAACCTAGTACTTTTTGTGCTTTTCTTGCTGTTTGCTGCTAGGCTGTGATGCGTCGAGAGCAGTTGTGAGCAGGGCTGGGGAGGAGGGGGGGGGAGGGCAGCTACTAGCAGGGGTGGGGGAGGGGGGTGTGGTATGAACACACATGAGTGCACACAGGTTGGTGCACGGCCAATGTTGGTTGCAACGGCCAAGAGCATCTGGAGAGCCACCATGTCCATCCCAGCAAACATCAATTTGCTAGAAGAGTCTCTGTGACGAGGGGAGCACGCACACCACCCGCTTGCTTCATAGTGGGGACTCAATGTATAGACAAATGGCATCATTGCAAGACGATATACCAACTCAGCAGGGAAACAAAGGGGAACTGAAAGGGACATGACAGGGACAGAAACGAAAACAAGGGGAGTGCAGGGGGAATGACAGGGAAACAAAGCACAATGAAACCAATCGGCACGATGGGAGATGTAGGGGAATGACTCGCATACATGGAAAATGACGCGGACATACCGAGAAAATGTCAGGGACATGAAGGGGGAGTTGAAAGGAATGGAAGGGACATGACCAGGACATCATGGGAAACGTGAAAAGGACATGAAGGGAAATCAAGGGGAAAGCCAGTAGTGAGATGACAGTTCAGGGTCATGAAGGGGCAGTGCCCGGATATCGAGGCAACTCAGGGGGGACGTGACGCTAGATAGAGAGACTGAGGAGAGAGAGGCTTGGGGGGATGGGGAGGATGGGGAGCAGAGGGAGGGAGAGAGGACGACAGAACACACGAGGGAGACAAGGGAGAGAGGAAGAAGGAGAAAAGGGAGAGGACAATGTCGGCGGACTGAGCTGGAGGCTCTAAAGTTTAGGGTGGGTTTGTGCGGGGCTTGGGTTTCTTTAGGGTGGTTGATTTAGGCTCAGTGCTGATTACATAAAGATGGGTTTCGTGTGGGTTTAGGGCTGATTTAGAGCTGGTTTCAGGGATGGTTTAGGGGTGGTTTAGGGTGGGCTTAGGGTTGGTTTCGGGGTGGGTTTAGGATTGTTATATGGGGTTGCTAAGGGTTTGTGTAGGGTTGAGTGTTGGTGGTTTGGGGATTCTTTAGTGCAGGTCTAGGGTAGGTTACAAACACTATCCTGGGCTGGTATTGCTGAGGATGTGGAAAGCCAAAGCTACAAAACCGCAAAAACAAATGACCGACCAACGACTGGGACCCGGCCCGCCAAGCCTGCAGAAAAGAAAACTAGGGGCTCCAGCAAGGCGATACATCACAAAACGATCCAGGCATATGTGTGGCATCATGCTTAGTTGACCATTCAGACCTCACCATGTCCACTATTTGTTTGGAGGATATTCAAAATGTCTTGGACAAAATCCTGCACCAGCTTGAAACCATGAATAACCATTGTTTGTTGGTATGAGTTTAGAATCCAATCATTCCAGGCTTCTCTTCTTTGCTGCGAAATGGAATGCGATTTCAACCATCCCATCCACAGAATCGAGTTGAAACAGCCCTGCCATGGCCCTCCGGCCCTCCGGCCCTCCGGCCCTCTCGCCCTCCGGCCCTCCGGCCCTGGCCACTAGTCAATGTAATGCAAGAAGCTCCAGTAGGCACCTGGGAGTCAAGTGGCCAGTCATCCAAAAAAAGTACCCCGGTGAACATCGGCCAATCCACGAAAATGAGCTCTAAAATGGGTGGCGAATTCACCTACCAACCAAAATGGTACCATTGGCTTTGACCCACAGCCAAGGTCACAGCCAGATGAGCTGCTACAGATACGGCTTCACAGCCCTTCACCTGTTTTGATGAAGGAATTCCCGGGAGATTTCAAGCACCGGGTGTCCAGAATCGGAACTCATTTGGCCAAGCTGGTGCTTCCGGCTTGAAGAACAGACGCATGTAGGGTCACTCAACAAGCAAATTGGACCCTTTTGTCAGCCCTTAGAACAGAAGCATCAAGAGAACCTGCTAAAAAAGGGGTACTTTCCTTTGAGACAACCCTCAAGACCATAGGAAGATCAGTCGTGGCTGTTGCAAGTTCCGTCTCTGTGAGCACCTGCACCGGCAATTGCTTTTGTACCTTCAGCTATGCCCATGTTGCTCAAGGGAAAGAGGTGAGCCTTCTGACACCTTTGCTCAACCTGCCTTGCACGCAACAAACACGTGCCAGACATCAATTCATACCCAGCACATCCAAATCGCGAAGTCGTGTCTCTAGTGGCCTATGCCCGCGCCAGAAAACAAAACATATCTGCCCTGACATGTGTGCGCAACCAGCTCGCACTCCGCAAGCCCTGTCAGGGGTGCTCACACAAACATCTGCGGCATCGTAGAACGCACCCTCATAACCGCACATGTGACTAGCGCAACGTCAACTCACATAGATACTTCAGCTCAGTCTTGCGGTTCATATATGCAGTGGTTGCATTCTCCTCTCCTTCCCTAGCGTTCTTGAGTGGGTGAATAGCCTGAATAGCCCCGCGATTCCTGGAAATGCTATTTCCCACCAAACAAACCATGAAATCCTGGGAATTGATCTTCACCCTATGGAAAACACAGCGGGTAGTCCCAATCCAGGTTACATATTTTCCCGAACAGTGCGGCAGTTGCGGCCAAGGCGCTTCCCTCTGGTGCCAACCATGCGCAAACCTGGGGGGCTCCGTGCCCAGTGCTCCCTTGGAAACTGCCAAAAGCACTCGGGAATGTCACTTTTTGAAAGTACCCATTGAGTGGTTTTAAAGGGAAACCAAAAGGATAACCACCAATTTGGGACTTACTCGGCTCCTAGGATCGTTCTAAAAGCACCAGCAGGTGGTGCCTCGTTTTCGGCACTATCTGAATCCGAGCAAAGGCTTGGCTTGTACCTTTGGGGTAGGTAGAAGTACTGCTCTTTCCCTGGTGTCCAAACAATCCCGAGACTGGCACCAGGTGAGAGCAAACCAGGTTCCAGGGCTGGAAATCACTGAAAAAGAGTGCGAGACCTAGATTCAGGAGAAAGTAGAGCATGGCGACCTAAAAAAGTGCGGTGTCACCCAAGATGCTGCTCGCAAAATGCTGCACGCATGTGTGTGTGTGTGTGTGTGTGTGTGTGTGTGTGTGTGTGTGTGTGTGTGTGTGTGTGTGTGTGTGTGTGTGTGTGTGTGTGTGTGTGTGTGTGTGTGTGTGTGTGTGTGTGTGTGTGTGTGTGTGTGTGTGTGTGTGTGTGTGTGTGTGTGTGTGTGTGTGTGTGTGTGTGTGTGTGTGTGTGTGTGTGTGTGTGTGTGTGTGTGTGTGTGTGTGTGTGTGTGTGTGTGTGTGTGTGTGTGTGTGTGTGTGTGTGTGTGTGTGTGTGTGTGTGTGTGTGTGTGTGTGTGTGTGTGTGTGTGTGTGTGTGTGTGTGTGTGTGTGTGTGTGTGTGTGTGTGTGTGTGTGTGTGTGTGTGTGTGTGTGTGTGTGTGTGTGTGTGTGTGTGTGTGTGTGTGTGTGTGTGTGTGTGTGTGTGTGTGTGTGTGTGTGTGTGTGTGTGTGTGTGTGTGTGTGTGTGTGTGTGTGTGTGTGTGTGTGTGTGTGTGTGTGTGTGTGTGTGTGTGTGTGTGTGTGTGTGTGTGTGTGTGTGTGTGTGTGTGTGTGTGTGTGTGTGTGTGTGTGTGTGTGTGTGTGTGTGTGTGTGTGTGTGTGTGTGTGTGTGTGTGTGTGTGTGTGTGTGTGTGTGTGTGTGTGTGTGTGTGTGTGTGTGTGTGTGTGTGTGTGTGTGTGTGTGTGTGTGTGTGTGTGTGTGTGTGTGTGTGTGTGTGTGTGTGTGTGTGTGTGTGTGTGTGTGTGTGTGTGTGTGTGTGTGTGTGTGTGTGTGTGTGTGTGTGTGTGTGTGTGTGTGTGTGTGTGTGTGTGTGTGTGTGTGTGTGTGTGTGTGTGTGTGTGTGTGTGTGCTTGTGTCATTGTGTCTCTGTGTTTGTGTGTTTGTGTGTTTGTGTATTTCTGTCCTTGTGTGATTGTGTGTTTGTGTGTTTGTGTGTTTGTGCGTGTGTTTGTGTGTTTGTGTGCTTGTGTGATTGTGTGTTTGTGTGTTTGTGTGTTTGTGTGTTTGTGTGTTTGTGTGTTTGTGTGTTTGTGTGTTTGTGTGTTTGTGCTTGTGTGATTGTGTGATTGTGTGTGTTTTTGGTGTTTGTGGCTATTTTTGTGTGTTTGTGTGTTTGTGTGTTTCTGAATTTGTGTGTTTGTGTGTTTGTGTGCTTGTGTGATTGTGTGTTTGTGTGTTTGTGTGCTTGTGTGTTTGTGTGATTGTGTGTTTTTTGTGTGTGTTTTTTGTGTGCTTGTGTGCTTGTGTGCGTGTGTGTTTGGGGGTTTGTGTGTTTGTGTGTTTGTGTGTTTGTGTAGTTGTGTAGTTGTGTGTAGTTGTGTGTTTGTGTGTTTGTGTGTTTGTGTGTTTGTGTGTTTGTGTTTTTTGTGTTTTTTTTTGGTGTTTGTGTTTTTGTGTGTTTGTGTGTTTGTGTGTTTGTGTGGTTGTGTGTTTGTGTGTTTGTGTGTTTGTGTGCTTGTGTGTGTTTGTGTGTTTGTGGGCTTGTGTGATTGTGTGTTTGTCCGTTTGTGTGCTTGTGTCTTTTTGTGTTTGTGTGTTTGTGTGTTTGTGTGATTGTGTGCTTGTGTGCTTGTGTGTTTGTGTAGTTGTGTGTGTTTTTGTTGTTTGTGTGATTGTGTGTGTGTGTTTTTTGTGTGTGTTTCTTGTGTGCTTGTGTGCTTGTGTGATTTTGTGTTTGTGGGTTTGTGTGTTTGTGTGTTTGTGTGTTTGTGTAGTTGTGTGTATTTGTGTGTTTGTGTGTTTGTGTGTTTGTGTGTTTGTGTTTTGTTGTTCTTTTTTGTGTGTTTGTGTGTTTGTGTGCTTGTGTGCTTGTGTGATTGTGTGTTTGCGCGTTTGTGTGCTTGTGTGTATTTGTGTGTTTGTGTGTTTGTGTGTTTGTGTGCTTGTGTATATTTGTGTGTTTGTGGGCTTGTGTGATTGTGTGTTTGTGTGCGCTTGTGTGATTGTGTGTTTGTGCGTTTGTGTGTTTGTGTGCTTGTGTGCTTGTGTGCTTGTGTGTTTGTGTGTTTGTGTGTTTGTGTGTTTGTGTGCTTGTGTGATTGTGTGTTTGTGTGCTTGTGTGCGTGTGTGTCTTTTTGTGTTTGTGTGTTTGTGTGTTTGTGTTGTTTTGTGTGTTTGTGTGTTTGTGTGTTTGCGTGTTTGTGTGTTTGTGTATTGTGTATTTGTGTGTTTGTGTGTGTGTGTTTGTGTGTTTGTGCGCTTGTGTGCTTGTGTGTTTGTGTGTTTGTGTGTTTGTGTGCTTGTGTGCTTGTGTGATTGTGTGTTTGGGTGATTGTGTGATTGTGTGCTTGTGTTTGTGTGATTGTGTGTCTTTTTGTGTTTGTGTTTTTGTGTGTTTGTGTGTTTGTGTGTTTGTGTGTTTGTGTGTTTGTGTGTTTGTGTGTTTGTGTGATTGTGTGCTTGTGTGCTTGTGTGATTGTGTGTTTCTGTGCTTGTGTGTTTGTGTGCTTGTGTGTTTGTGTGCTTGTGTGTTTGTGTGTTTGTGTGTTTGTGTGTTTGTGTTGTTTTGTGTGTTTGTGTGTTTGTGTGTTTTTGTGTTTGTGTGTTTGTGTATTTGTGTATTTGTGTGCTTGTGTGTGTGTGTTTGTGTGTTTGTGTGCTTGTGTGCTTGTGTGCTTGTGTGTTTGTGTGAGTGTGTGTTTGTGTGCTTGTGTGTTTGTGTGCATGTGTGTTTGTGTGTTCGTGTGTTTGTGTGAGTGTGTGTTTGTGTGCTTGTGTGTTTGTGTGCATGTGTGTTTGTGTGTTTGTGTGTTTGTGTGTTTGTGTGTTTGTGTGTTTGTGTGTTTGTGTGTTTGTGTGTTTGTGTGTTTGTGTGTGTTTTGTGTTTGTGCTGTTTTTGTGTGTTTGTGTGTTTGTGTGTTTGTGTGCTTGTGTTTTTGTGCGCTTGTGTGTTTGTGCGCTGGTGTGCTTGTGTGCTTGTGTGTCTGTGTGTTTGTGTGTTTGTGTGCCTGTGTGTTTGTGTGTGTGTTTGTGTGTTTGTGTGCTTGTGTGATTGTGTGTTTGTGTGCTTCTGTGCTTGTGTGATTGTGTGTTTGTGTGCTTGTGTGCTTGTGTGATTGTGTGTTTGCGCGCTTGTGCGCTTGTGTGTCTTTTTGTGTTTGTGTGTTTGTGTTTGTGTCGTTTTGTGTGTTTGTGTGTTTGTGTATTTGTGTGTTTGTGTGTTTGTGTAGTTGTGTGATTGTGTGTTTGTGTGTGTGTGTGTGTTTGTGTGTTTGTGTGCTTGTGTGTTTGTGTGTTTGTGTGTTTGTGTGTTTGTGTGTTTGTGTGTTTGTGTGATTGTGTGCTTGTGTGCTTGTGTGATTGTGTGTTTCTGTGCTTGTGTGTTTGTGTGCTTGTGTGTTTGTGTGCTTGTGTGTTTGTGTTTGTGTGTTTGTGTGTTTGTGTTGTTTTGTGTGTTTGTGTGTTTGTGTGTTTTTGTGTTTGTGTGTTTGTGTATTTGTGTATTTGTGTGATTGTGTGTTTCTGTGCTTGTGTGTTTGTGTGCTTGTGTGTTTGTGTGATTGTGTGTTTGTGTGCTTGTGTGTTTGTGTGCTTGTGTGTTTGTGTGTTTGTGTGTTTGTGTGTTTGTGTGTTTTGGTGTTTGTGTTGTTTGGTGTTTTTTGGTGTTTATGCGCTTGTCTGTTTGTGTGTTTGTCTGTTTGTGTGTGCGTTTGTTTGTGCGCCGCCTGACAAGGCGGATCAGGGAACGTGCATGTACAGTTAGCAACATGGTCGGCTTTGTCTTGTTGAATTCAACCTGATGTTCCCGCAATCGAGGGATCTTTATGGGCGCAAGGGTACCTCCGAATTGAGTATCGCAACGTGTTTCTTGAATTTCGTTACCTGGATGGACTGATGCAACCACTGGCAATGTTCCTGTCCACCAGCTTTTGTCCCATTCAGCCAATTGTGTCCTCCGGCGGTTTTGAGCTTAGCCCGCATGTCCAAACTGTACTTTGAGTATGTCCCATGCCATCCCTATACTACACTAGACAATAAATATTGAGGTATGAACCATCGAGGCACGCGCAGCTGATTTATCATCTATCCTCTCACATCTTCTTCTGAATACTTGGCGCTGAATGAAGTGTTCTGGCACTGCAACACACAAGCAGTCAAGCAGTGTCCACAGCTCAAGTTGCCTCTAGATGCAAACTTGACCTCTCAAAGCATAAACAGGTACATGTTTCCGACAGTCTTCCAAACAACACGTCAAACCTCTTCTTTGTGCCCTTGTGGGCACTCGACGTTTTAAGGGCTATCACATTACACCTTGAGCATTCCTTGCGCGCACCAGCGTGGCAGACTCAGGCTATGTTCCGCCCGCCTCCTTTTGCAGCGCGCTATCAAGATGATGTACCTCACCTCTCAAAGCGCGCAACGCCGTGACTTGACCAACGACAAGGATGTTAGAGGCATGCCAGAGACACGCTTTTGCCCTTGGTGCGTCTGCTTTTGAGGGACCCCGTCTTTTCCCGGACTGTTTAAAGAGAAGCCAAACATAAAGCACCCCTTCCTGAACAGACCGAAGTGGCAAATATGCCCAAAACAAGATGCGATCACCAAGACCCCGAAGGTTCCACAGATTTTCCCCAGAGCATGGGCGTTGCGGCAGGGGTTCCCAAATCCAATTGCGTTTCAAGGAGCTGTAGCACATTCCCAAAACCCGAGCCTGCCTGCAAGGCCTCCTCTGGAAGACCTCTGGCAGGCCACGTAGGCCTGGCAAGGCAACACGAATCCGGGATGGACCGGCTCTGGTTTCGGTCTAACCCTGCGCCCGGCTTTGCTAGAAGTTGGGTTAAGGCCAATTTTGTCTTCAGTGAGGATATAGTGAGATTGCCGGGCTCCTCTCCTGCAATTCAATGTTCAAAGACGGCTGGTTCTTTGCTGGTTTGGAGGCTTGCTTTGTGGCCTAGCCTGCAACCCGCTTGCGCAATAGCTTTGCAATCGTTCACTCTTGGCGCAAGATGGTGCGAGCCAAATCTCCTCATCGCCTGCAAACATCTAGAGCCAACTGATGGTTGCCATTTAGAAAAGGGACCATTCCTGCCCTCAGGGGATCACGAATGTGTGCATGTGTGTGTGTGTGCGTGTGTGTGTGTGTGTTGTAAAGTTGGTGTAGATATTGTCCTGTAGGATGTCTGTGTACGTTTGTTTTGTGTCATGCCATGAGAGTAGTTTTTGCTCGTCTCCGTGTGTTTGTGTGTGTGTGTGCGGGTTCGGGCGTGCCCGCTTGCTTGTAAGCCTGAACGGGGCGGGCTTGAGAGCGGGCTTGCAAGCCTGCATGCGTGTTTGTGCATGCGCATGTGTGTGTGTGTGTGCACGTGTCTCTCTGCGCCTGTGTGTGATTATGCGTGCGTGCACGCGTGCTGGTGCGTGTGCGTGCACGTGCTCGCGTGCGCGCGTGCGCGTGCCTCTGCATGCGCTTGTTGGAGCGCATGCCTGCGCGCGCCTGTGCGCAAGCTGTGTGTGTGTGTGTGCGCTGCATGCCTCTGTGGCGTGTGTGTCTGCGTGCGCTTTTGCGTGTGTGCGTCTCTGTGCGCGCGTGTGCTTGTTTGCGCTCGCTTGCGCTTGCGTGCGTGTGTGCGTCTCTGTGCGCGCGTGTGCTTGTTTGCGCTCGCTTGCGCTTGCGTGCGTGTGTGTCTATGTGCGTGCGTGCTTGCGCGCGTGTGTGTGTGTGTGTGTGTGTGGGTGGGTGGGTGTGTGTGTGGGTGTGCGCGTGCGCGTGCGTGCGTGCGTGCGTGCGTGCGTGCGTGCGTGCGTGCTTGCGCGTGTGGGGGTGTGCGTGTGCGTGTGCGTGTGCGTGTGCGTGGGCGTGCGCGTGCGCGTGCGCGTGCGCGTGCGCGTGCGCGTGCGCGTGCGCGTGCGTGTGCGTGTGCGTGTGCGTGGGCGTGGGCGTGGGCGTGTGCGTGTGCGTGTGCGTGTGCGTGTGCGTGCGCGTGTGCGTGTGCGTGTGCGTGTGCGTGCGCAGGTGCGTGTGCGTGTGCGTGTGCGTGTGCGTGTGCGTGTGCGTGTGCGTGTGCGTGTGCTGCGAGATTGGTGGCGCCTTGCTGGCCTGGAGAACGTCACTAGGTCGGACCAAGGAAGGCCGCCCCGTATCCCAAAAGAAACAGAACATCAACCAGGATAATGGCCATGGGTCAAAAAAACGTACCCAAAATGGGTTGCCCTGGTAAATGGAACCAAAGAGTAAAACCTGCGGTCCCCTGGTGGTTTTATTTTGACCCGTACCCAAATGGGCAGAGGCAGGGAACTGAGTGGGTAACAAATGGTAACCCGCTTCGAGGATACTTATAACAGGAAATGGATGAGCTCAGCGCTGACCAAGTACCTATCTGCGCGAATGGGAAAAATCAGGAATTCTGCGTGTGCGTGTGCGTGTGCGTGTGGGTGTGGGTGTGGGTGTGGGTGTGGGTGTGTGTGTGTGTGTGTAGGTGTGGGAGTGTGGGTGTGCGGCGCGCTTGCGGGTAGTTGTGCGCTTGTGTGTGTCCGTGTGTTTGTGCGCGCCTGCGTGTGTGTTTGCGTAATTGTGTGTGTGTGTGTTTGTGTGTGTTTGTGTGTGTGTGTGTGTGTTTTGTGCGTGCGCGTGAGCGCGTGCATGCTCGTGTGTGCACGCGCGTGTTTTCATGTCTGTGTGTGTGTGTGTCTGTGTGTCTGGGTCCCGTTGTGTCTCTGCGTCTGTGTGTCTGTGCGCCTTTACTATGATTGAATATGTTGAAGTACACCAAACGTTGTTTGTGCTGCAAATTTCACATTGTGCGTTACAGAATCATTAGCGTCGTTTAGTTTATTAGTATGTTAATGGTTGATTTCATACTTCTGTATAATCACTTAGTTTCATTTGAAAGTAGATAAACAAAAAAAACTTCTGCAACACACGACTAGTCAAAGTGAATCGAACTCTCAAACTGTCAAATGTGTCTTACAAGTTTTGCCAGATCTCTCTCTCTCTCTCTCTCTCTCCGTCTCTCTGTTTCTGTGTCTCTCTGTCTGGGTGTCTCTGCGCCTCTGCGCCTCTGTGTCTCTGTGTCTCTGTGTCTCTGTGTCTCTGTGTCTCTGCGTTTCCTTGTCTCCGACCGTCTCCGACTGTCTCTGTGTCTCTGTGTGTCTCTGAGTGTCTCTGTGTGTCCTGTGTGTCTCTGTGTGTGTGTGTCTGTGTGTCTCTGTGTGTCTCTGCGGGACTCTCTGTGTGTCTGCGTCTCTGCGTCTCTGCGTCTCTGCGTGTCTGACTCTCTGCGTGTCTGCGTGTCTGCGTGTCTGCATGTCTGCGTGCCTGTGGGCCTGTGCGCCTGTGCGCCTGTGTGCCCGTGCGCCCGTGCTCCGGTGTGGGTGTGCGTGCGTGCGGTGCCGCGTGTGCGTGCCTGCCTGCGTGCGTGCGTGCGCGCGTGGGGGTGCTCGCGCGCCTGCGTGCGTGCCGGCAGGTGCGTGCTGGCAGGTGCGTGCCGGCAGGCACGCGCGGTCTCTTCTCTTTTTTTTTTTCTCTCTCTCTCTCTCTCTATCTCTCTCTATCTCTCTCTCTCTCTCTCTGTCTGTGTCTCGCTGGCTTGTTTGCGTGCGCGTGATTCAAGACAGCATTTGGCGCTGAGCATCATGTATTGCTTTGCATGGGCACCTAGCAAACAATCCTTGTCATACCTTATTTCTTTTTGGCACGACAAAGTACAGAGCAGTGGCAAAGCAATGATTTGCGGATGTTCTGAACTCAGCATGGTTTGTTTCGCATCAGCTCACAGTGCTATATAACGTACTCTTCACCTGGACCCCCAAATTAACCTCAAAATGAATTGCACCATACTTTTCATGTGACCGTGTACTGAGTAACCACCGTACTGAGTGCGCCAGCCGACATCCGGTGAAGTGCCGCTCCGGAGTCCCAGAAGCGAACTGTTGAACGCCAGTTCGAGCAACAACGCCACGCGAAGTGTTGCTCCCAAGATGAGATATGAACATCCTGTCTGTCCACCTTGAGTGCAGGATGCGGTCGCAGCACATTCTGCATGTTTGTTGTTTTTGAACATGTACATGTTCAGCAAGTCTGAATTCGCTGGGCCTCAGCAACCAGGCACAACGCTCCCTGCAAAAAAACTCACTGAGTATCCGAGCACTATCACACCAAAGTTATTGACATAACACACCTACTCCATTCAACATGAGAAGACGCTCACTCCAGTGCTAGTCTGTGGTCCCGAGCCTTATCGCTTGCAAGAACCTAATACACACAATTCCTAACATGGGGTGCCCCATTGTTGGACATGACCGGTGTGAAGGTGTGCAAACGCTAGATTCGAAGATCACAGGGGTAAGTTTGGTGTTCAGCTTGCTGGTTCTCAGCAGGGAATGAGAAATGCAATGACCCCTATAATCCATCCCTTATGGTTTCCTCTAGGAAATCCCTATGTCCATTCTCAACCCTCAGAGTCATTCCTTACCTATTGTGCCAGCAAGTCAGCCTATGATTGAAGGCTAGGTTTCAAGGCTTCGGCTTGGCTTCTCTAGCCGTGCTCGTTCAATGCATGACAAGGCGCAAGTCCTTTGGCTACAAAGCACTCGCCATCCAGGAGCAGTTGGCCCCTAAACTACACCTCAGACCTCCAAACAAATCATGTCCAGCAAAAACAATCCGACTTCAAATTTTCTTGCGAGAGCCCCTCGGTCGCACCACACATCTCTTACCAACTCCTGGTGAAAGCTGTCGAAGCAAACACCAGGCCTTGGCTGCTTGGAAGCACAGCACAAACTCCGCCAGCTTGGGAAGGTTCTTCGCAAGATCTGCTGGAGCACCTCCGGAGCTCGTGCCTCCAGATCCCTGGTAGAAAAAATGCTCAGCTGCCCGTTGGCTAAACGAGATTTCTCGGCCAAAAACAAAATGGCAGCTGACCGGAGGCGCCTAAAAACAACAAAGTCCTCTTCAAGTTACCTGTTGGTGGGTTCTGTGCTGGAAAGCAATTATATATTTGTAAAAAGATAAGAATTAACAAAAAAAAATGGTGTCAGCACCAACCCTCTTTTTCTAGACCCCGCTCTGGCGCTCGATCTGATCGACTTCGATCCCCAAAAGCAGCCCTTCGAGTCTTGAGCTTCCGGCACGCGATCCAACCAGGTCCCCATATGCTTCTATCATGTCAATTCTTCTTTGGCAAACCAAAAACCTAAAACCCAAATGCGGCAACATGTCTTCTCGCGAATGTTTGCTCCGGACCTCATTTCCGGACCCTGTTTTTTTTTATTATTATTTTTTTTTGGTTCTTCTCCTGACCCCAAGAACCAAAATGCGGCAACATGTCTTCTTTCCATCTTCCGGCCCTCGGCTCCAGGGCCTCGGTTCTTCTCCTTCGCTCAAAAAAACTGGTCGCGCGCCCCGGCCATGCGCCTCGGCGGGTCGCCTCTGTGCTGGCACCGGCATTGAGCAGCACCGCAGCGACGTCCAGGAGTTCCGCTCCCTGCAACTGGTTGGGGGCTGTCCCTTTTTCTTGCTGATCAGCAGGGAATGAGACATGGAATGAACAATGGGGGGATTCCCTTAAAGGAAATTTATAGGGGATGGTTGATAGGGGTCATTCCCTCTTTCTCTGGGGGTCCGTCCCTTTTCCTTGAGTTGGTACCCCTGTTTGGGGATGGTTTTGAGGGGAAACCAAGCGGAACCAACCGGTTTTGGGGGGGTAGGCCTAACAAAAGCCGAGCCACATGCAACCACTCCCAACGAGATGGAATCGGGATCTGTCAGGGTCCCTGGTTTCAGCTTGGCAAATGAAAACAATAGACCAAGCCTTGTTGTACTGACTAGTGGCGGCAAAACTAGTTGGTCAATATAACTTCCCTGCTTGTTGCTATGCTTGCGACCAGAGTCATTCAACCTGTCGAGTTGCCATGTTGCTGGAGACCCAGAAAAGCTACATCCCTCAAAAGCAAGATGCAGGAGTGGGCTGCAGGGACATCCAAGTTTCCTGAATGCAGGGGAGACGGGTTCTGCAGAGGCCCCGATTCGATTTGCAGAGGAACAAAGGGATAGCAATGATTGCACTCGAAGCGAAAACCACTTCCCACAACATTCAAAGGCCGCATTTGAACATACTTTGCCAGTCCAAGAGACTAGCGGGAGACTCATGCTGACATACGCTGCACGAAGAGAACGGCAGGACGGTTTAAATGTTTTAGCCTGCGTCTGTCTCACATCAGCCTCCGTGTTGGATGACCGCCCCGAACAGCTGCAATTGGTATGAGTAGTGCAAGTGACACAAGAGGCCAAATGATTGCACACAGTGCTATCCTATCATCATGTCGTGATTTGGTGTTAAAGTAGTTTCCACAACCCAATCCTAATTCTTTAGCCCCTTGTAATAGGGAGCGCGTAACAGCCTATACGTTACCCTTGTTTGTCAGATTCAGGCTTGAACATCCGGGGGACTCACCCCATTGGCGTCCTGTATGTTTGACCCGACAAAACATGTATGGTATAAGTTAAAGTAAAAAACCCTACCAAACCATGTTCCCCAAAATGGTCCACATCAACCAATGTTTGAGGCTATCGATGTCTCTTTGCTGAGCCCACAGCATCTTGCTCACCTTGCTTGCTGCCAAAGTCCTGCAGCCGTTCGCATCTGAGCCCAAACGCAAGTAAATTCAGCTGGTCAGTGAAGAAGCTGCCATCATCCAAAAAAGATCCAGCCAAGTAAAGTCAGGTAAGGAGCCAAGTAAGTCGAGCCAAGAAGTCGAGCCAAGAAGGTTTTCAAGTCGAGCCAGGTAAAGTGTGTTTGGACTCGCAATGCATGTGCGTGCATGACTCTGCCACCAGTTGATTGTCAGCATAGAACCCTGCTAAGTACAGCAATGCATCGCGCTTTCATGGCAAAAGGCTGCCACTATCCCCATTGCACACGTCCTAGCATCAGCAGATGCAGACAAGTCCAACTCAAACGAATCCACGAAAGAAAACTCAGTGATTGCCCAGTCACACACGAGTGCCAAACAGCCTCTTAGCTCCAAAGCACGATGTGGACACATACTTCGAAAACCCTAGCAACATAGCAAGATCGGGCTCCACTATGACTACTGGATGGGACAATGCAATTTATCCACCTTTGGACAAGTACTTCAATCAGCTTGCAGTAACTCGCCCGAGCCTTTGACAAAAGTACTCTCTTGGGGCTGCCTGCAGCCCCGAATCCAAGGGAGAATGCAATCCATGACGCCAAAAGTTCACTGCAAAGAGCCAACGACCTGTTGCGCCAAGATCTAGCCAACAGCTCAACACATATATCATATATCATATATTGAATTCCCCAAAGTACTCCAATACCAATGCAGCACACCCGGGCCTCGAACGAAGCACCCTCGGATCAACGCGGCGCTTGTACCCAACATCCATGCAATGCACTCGCGCTTGCAACTCACGCTTGAAGGCCTGCGCGAACCAATCCAATGAAATCTTGAGCTTGCTAATGACAGATGACTCCCCACGCAATCACCATCAAGCAGTTCTCCAAAAAATTGGGGAACCAGTTCAACTCCAATGTTTGCATGTGCAGTGCTCAAGAGCACGAGGCACTACAATGACGAGAGGAGGAACCGTAGGGACTCCATGCTCTTGAGAAAGCAGCTGCATCGATTGCATCCCACTGATATCTGCCAGGCAGCTGTCCCCAATGCGAAGCAGTCTTCAAAGTTGCTCTCAACCTGTGACTTTCTGCAAGCTTCCAGCGCAAAAATGCGTGTCAGCGGTGTCAAACAAAAAGCAAGCAGGCTGTGACAAGCCCAAGTCATCACACAAGCAAACACATGCAGAAACAAAACAGAAACACAAACACGGACGCGAGCGCAACCAACAAACACAAAAACACAAACAAACACGCAACACACACAAATACACAGCCACACAAACCACACACGCACACGCACACGAACCAAACACACAAAGAAGCAAACACATTGACAAACACACCAAAAAACGGGCCAACAAACTCAAACGGACAAGCAAAAAGATACGCCAGCGAACACACGAACACAAACCCTCACAAACACGCAATGGGATAACGGGATAACCGAAACATTCAAACACACAAACACGACATATGCAAAGACACAAACACACAGGCGCGCGCGCGCACGCACGCACGCACGCCGCACACACACGCACACACACACACACACACTTACACACACGCACACGCACACGCACACGCACACGCACACGCACACGCACACGCACACGCACACGCACACGCACACGCACACGCACACGCACACGCACGCGCACGCGCACATGCACACCCACACACTTACACTTACACTTACACTTACACTTACAGTTACACTTACACTTACACTTACACTTACACACACAAAAACACACACACACACACACACACACACACACACACACACACACGCACACAGGCGCGCACGCACGCACCCACGCATGCACCCATGCACGCACGCACGCACGCACGCACGCACGCACGCACGCACGCACGCACCCACCCACCCACCCACCCACCCACCCACTTACACACACACACCCACACACGCGCACACACGCACACACGAACACGAACACACACACACACACACACACACACAGACACACACATAGAGACACACAGACACACACAGACACACACAGACACACCCAGACACACACACACACACACACACACACACACCCACACACAGACACAGACACAGACACAGACACAGACACAGACACAGACACAGACACAAACACACAAACACACAAACACACACACACACACACACAAGCACACGCAAACATGTAAACACACAAACAGCTAGCATGCTAAAGCTCAAAGATCTCCATCTCCCCACGCGCAGTCTGAGGAGCGTACCAAGCAGGAAGGCCATGCGCACAGGAAGTCAAACCTTAGCGACAGCGAATCGCGGTTGTACGCCCTTGCGCTGAATGTCAACCGACGCATCCAATCGTGGACAAAAAACACGCAGTGCACGCTCTTTCCCGCGAGTTGACGGTCTTTCCCTGCAGCAAAAGATGCAGTCTGTGACAGGCTGTGATGTCATCTTGGATTCACATCTGCTATGCAAAGGAGAACATCTTGGAGCTCAGCATGACACCATGGAAGGAGAACATGGGGTTTCATGCGTGTCAGCGGCATCCATTCATGTGCTTCGGTAAGCATCCCCATGGAAATTTGTTGGTTCTATCCTAAACAGTCAACAAGATTCAAAGCAACCCCAAGGCAACAAGTTGCTGCTAACCCAAAACAGTCAAGCAGATGCATCTGGGCTCAAAAACGCGTAATCTTTTCGGGCCGTTTCTGTGGGGCCCGCCTTAAGGGCTCCAAGCAGGCACATCTTTGACCCAACCCATCGCCAAGGCACGGCAGCGGAAGGGGTGCTGCCTGGCCTGCGCACAGCAGTGACCTGAGTCGACTGTCGGTTTTGCCGAGAAAGCTTCGGCCTTCAGACCAAGACCGGCCACGGCGTCCGATGGTATGGGCAAAATCCAAAACGTTGCGGGTCATGCAGGTTTCCGGCGGTGCTCTTTCGTTTCCAAGCTGCAATTTCCGGTACCTTTTTCTTTGAGCAGCCCAATCTCCGAATCCCAGAGATCGAAATCTTCAACGTCGGTCGGTCCCTCTGTTCTGCCGCGTCGAAGCTGGAACAAAAAGTCTAGGCCGCCGCACAGCGCCGTATGGCCAGTTCTGTCTCTGTCATCAACTTGGGCACCGTGGCGAAGCAGCAATCGTAGAACCTGCACCGCGGATGCGAAAGCCGGGGAACGAGCGGATACTCAAAGCTGTCAAAGCAAACAACCACCGTGCTGCATACGTCCAACTTTCACACTACGGGGAACCTTTGAATTGGATGCCGAAACACGTGATTCAGAACTCCCTCCATGAAGCATTGATGTGGATGCCGCCTTCTTTTCCCACCAAATTGATTCAGCATTGCTCCTAATAGCAGCCAAGAAAGGCTGTGCCCCCTGTGAAAAACTGTGTACTCCAACATCTGATTCCTTTCAGGCTTGCACTATTGGAAATCAACCCAAAGTGCCCGTATGTTGAGGAAAAAAACGCGGCTTCTCTTCTTGCTGACTTCTTTTGGCCTGCCCAAATTTGGGGTAATTGGCAAACAAGCAGTAATTGTCACTCCCGTGAAGGAGTAGAACAATTGCTTGCTTCACTCTCCGGGCATCTCTGATGGCCAGTCAACATGTCTTACATGGATGGACATCATTCTTCATGGAAATGAACACTTGCAGCGGGCAGGGGGGTCATGAACTCCCAAAGTGAAAAGCCATATGAAAAGGGTAATGACAGGAGACTGGACCACTCACGTGGGTGTGTCCTTTTGTGGAGGGTACCTTTGTTGTCGTCTCTTGATGTAGGAAACCAAAAGGAAAGGCGTACGTAGGTATTCCGGGGGGGCTCTAAGGCAAAGATGCGCAAGGAGCAAACTCCGTGTCACAAGCCTTCAGTTGATGCATGGTTTCCCTCAAAAGCGCTACACACGGCAGGGCTGTGGGAAATGACCGCTTCTGTGATACAACAAAAAAGGGCCCAAAGACGAACCCACCCCATATTGAGAGGGGATTCCTTTGTATCACAGAAGTGGGAATAAACCTTGTAGCACACACAACTTGTTGATGAACTGAAGCGTCTCGCCTCACAGTTCTGGGTCAACTGGCAAATTGGCTGATCAGCCTCGCGGCCGGCTCAAAGGGCCGATCTTAGATCAAGAAAATGAGAACCCAAGGAGAAATGATCAATACCAAAAGATCCCAAATGGAACTTGGACAATGCCAACACATCAAGACAAACGAGGGAATATGCATCAACCTTAAGGAGAAAACGACTATTCAAACAACTTCGAATTCAAGTCAGTCTGTAGTAAGACAGCTAAACAATTCGAACTGGCCATGTTTTAAAGAACTCCAAGCAAACGCCCTTCGATTTTCCGGTAAGGCACTCTCAGGGTTGATGTAAGGTGGTAGGTTTTGGGCGCGTCGGTTGGCTTAGGTTAGTGACCGTCATCCAGGACGTCCTCAATGCATGAGTTGCGACCTTCACGAAGATCTTTGGAGGGTGCCCTTGTAGTGAAACAGGATAGGAGCATGAAAGCAGGCGGAGCTGAGTGCATCTATGTTTAGGGGGGTTGGGGTGCGTTGAAAGTTGGTTTGGGGCGGCCTTAGGAGTGTGCTCAGGGTTGTTCAGGGTTTGGGGTGGGTGTAGCGGTTTAGGGGCGTATGGTGGGCTTCAGGGTGTGGGGTGTCTTTGCGGTTGCTTTAGGGTGGGTTTGGGGCAGGATTGGCTTGGGGTGCGTTTAGGATGAGGCCTGGGTGGGTTGAAGGGTTTTTTGACGTGGGCTGGGCCAGGATTCGGGTGGGCTTAGGGTGGTTTGGTGTTTAAGGTGTACGGGGGACTTAAGGGGCTGCCTGCCTGCCTGTCCTCTCCTGTCCTGTCCTGTCCTGTTCTTCCTTCCTTGCTTGCTTCCTTCGTTCCTTGCTTTCTTCCTTCCTTCGTTCCGTCCTTCCTTCCTTCCTTCCTTCCTTCCTTCCTTCCTTCCTTCCTTCCTTCTTCCTTCCTTCCTTCCTTCCTTCCTTCCTTCCTTCCTTCCTTCCTTCCTTCCATCCTTCCTTCCTTCCTTCCTTCCTTCCTTCCTTCCTTCCTTCCTTCCTTCCTTCCTTCCTTCCTTCCTTCCTTCCTTCCTTCCTTCCTTCCCTTCCTTTCCTTCCTTCCTTCCTTCCTTCCTTCCTTCCTTCCTTCCTTCCTTCCTTCCTTCCTTCCTTCCTTCCTTCCTTCCTTCCTTCCTTCCTTCCTTCCTTCCTTCCTTCCCTTCCTTCCTTCCTTCCTTCCTTCCTTCCTTCCCTTCCTTCCTTCCTTCCTTCCTTCCCTTCCTTCCTAGCTTTCTTTCCTCCTTCTTTCTTCCTTCCTTCCTTCCTTCCTTCCTTCCTTCCTTCCTTGCTTCCTTCCTTCCTTCCTTCCTTCCTTCCTTCCTTCCTTCCTTCCTTCCTTCCTTCCTTCCTTCCGTCCTTCCTTCCTTCCTTCCTTCCTTCCTTCCTTCCTTCCTTCCTTCCTTCCTTCCTTCCTTCCTTCCTTCCTTCCTTCCTTCCTTCCTTCCTTCCTTCCTTCCTTCCTTCCTTCCTTCCTTCCTTCCTTCCGTCCTTTCCTTCCTTCCTTCCTTCCTTCCTTCCTTCCTTCCTTCCTTCCTTCCTTCCTTCCTTCCTTCCTTCCTTCCTTCCTTCCTTCCTTCCTTCCTTCCTTCCTTCCTTCCTTCCTTCCTTCCTTCCTTCCTTCCTTCCTTCCTTCCGTTCCTCCTTCCTGGCTTCCTTCCATGCTTCCTTCCTTCCTTCCTTCCTTCCTTCCTTCCTTGCTTCCTTCCTTCCTTCCTTCCTTCCTTGCTTGCTTGCTTGCTTGCCTTCCTTCCTTCCTTCCTTCCTTGCTTCCTTCCTTCCTTCCTTCCTTCCTTGCTTGCTTGCTTGCTTACTTGCTTGCTTGCTTGTTTGCTTGTTTGCTTCCTTGCTTGCTTGCTTGCTTGCGTGCTTGCTTGCTTGCGCGCTTGCTTGCTTGCTTGCGTGCCTGCCTTTCTGCCTGCCGCTTGCTCGCTGGCTTGGCTGCCGAAGGGACAGGAAAAAGATCCCCAATCCAGCGGAGAAAAGACCTTAAATGATATGGCACCCTCCAAGAAACCTGGAAGCACCTGCCAAGCCCTCACGACAAACGCTGCCAGTCAACTGCTGCAGGGTTTAGGCCGCCTATGTGCTCAAACCGAGATGTGGGCGGTGTAAGAAACAATCGACGCGGGCGGGTAGAAATATTGTCGGCTTCACTCTTGAAAGCCAATAGCAACCAGAAACACCCGGAAGCCAAACACCATCTCCTTCAAGACCACGCTTGTTTTCAAACAACAACCCAGTCAGTTTGAGTATGGCCGTTTGATCTTAGCGCAACATGTCCACACCATTCCTGAATGCTGATGAGCCAACACATGGAGAACAGTCAAGATGCCCCCATCTTTGCGCCTTGGGTTTGCTGTTGGCCCACAATAAAAAAAAAAAAAAAAGCTGCTGGTAATAGCAACCTCCATAGCAAGCTTGCCAAATCCCTTTGCATGTCTGTCCCAGCTTCTGGGGACAGCCCAAATCCCCTGCTTCTCCTGCCGGGATAAAACCTGATAGGATGGCCGGGAAGGCAAGAGTCAGCACCTTCGCTACTCAACAAACGCCCTCCAGCCGCGTCTCCGGCCAAGTGCCAGGCTGTCTCCAGAATGGCGGCTGGATCTAGCTCAAGAACTGCTTGAACCTGGGCAAGCCATTTTTGAATGTTATGGGAGGGTGATCAGAAGGCAACCCAATGGCTTCGTGGCACATCATGCTTACCAGTTGCTGCATTCAAGGGGAGATATGCTCAAATCATAGCACCTTTCTTTGTTGTGCAGTCCAAACATCTGGGGATTGGCCATGTCAGCATGCAGCCCGACTGGGCTTAGTCCATGTCCCTTTTTGCGAGCAATTACCAAAAAAAGTACAAAGATTACAATATATATATATATATGCTATCCCCCCAAAAAAACAACTAGGTTTCATCACTTTTCAAGTGGATTTGTGCCAGCAAGGGTTGCCACACAAGGTTCATTCTGATAGCGGGCCAGGTTGGTTTCGTCACTCTTCAAATGGATTTGTGCCAGAGTGGATTGAGGAAGTGTCATTTTACTTGATTGAACAGCCCCGGCTGAACAGAAGTGAAGACAGACAGTGCCCTGATAGATGACTTACAACATGGAGGCACCACAGGTCTTTGTTTTCTGCCATCTGGTTTAATCACTCTTCAAATGGATTTGTGCCAGAGTGGATTGAGGAAGTGTCATTTTTGGTTGATTGAACAGATGAGGCTGAACAGAAGTGAAGACAGACAGTGCCCTGATAGATGACGAAGAGATGAGGAATGAAGCGGTGGTGAGTGACATGTCCTTTCACCCAACCACCATTCTATGCTGTAGGTGAAAGACCATGAGATTACAGTAAAGGAAAAGAGATGGAAAGAGATGAATGATGGTGAGATTTCTTTGTCACCATCTGGTCATTACATTTGGTGTCTCTCTAAGACTCATCCAAATGTAACCCAAATAATCTTAAGATGTCTTTATTAATAGCCGCTGTGTCTTTTCTATCTCTTGGACACAGTTATTTTCACATTGTATTATTTCCCTTTCATTTGTATTCCTGACATTCTATAAGATACGAAAGGTAAATAATAATAGAAAAGAAAGGGAGATGATGATGGGTGACGAAGGAACAGGAAAGTGAGTGAGGAGACAGTGAGATGACACGGGAATGAAATGGTGGGTGAAAAGATTCTAATCCTTTCGGTAGTTCCTAGAGACACAAATATAAAATATCAATGTATACAAATAACCTGATAAAGAGATAGAAATATAAAATATGAAGATTAAATAGAAAAGCAGTCAATAATTAATAGATCTTAAGATGAGACGGTGAGGGATAAAGAAGTCTCATCATAAAACCATTATATTTCTCTATCTCTTTCTCACATCACATCCCTTTCACCTCTGTATCTAGGATGTGATTAAGAGGTGAGAAAGGGAGAGACCAAATGATTTCCAAGATGAAGGAAGAGGAAATCATTGTGGATGAAGAGGAGAGAAATATAAGATAGTAAAATATGTGTAAATGCTATTAAACTAGAGATTTATTATTTGGCTCCAAGCCTTTCTAATCCTCATCCAGGTTCTAATGCTGGATGAGGTCATATCTCCCTTTATCACATGCCATTCCTGCCTTCTGTGCCTCTCCTAACCATCTGGATCCGGAGATGAAGGGAAACGACAAGGAAGAGAAGCCAAATGATGAATCCAGGCTGTTTCCTTTCTCCTCTCCAGCCTGTCAATCACCGGCCACACGAAGGAATGGGCCGGGTGAGTGGGTTTGTAGGTGACATCTCTTCATTTGTCACCTAATACTAGAATATTGGATTTTATGAATAAAAATCCATTCTAATTCTCTTCATCAAGGATTCTACAGATAAATCCAAGATGAAGGTAAAGAGAAAGCAATTAGGAGACAGATGAATGGGATCTCTTTCACCCATTCATATCTTCTCTTTATTTTACTATCTTATATTTCTCTCCTCTTCATCCACAATGATTTCCAAGATGAAGGAAGAGGAAATCATTTGTGTGTCTTTTCAACAGACTCTTGTCTGCAGATGTACCTGATGCCCTTTTGTTTAGCAGATATTTTCATGTGGTAAACTCAGCACGCTGGGAAATTCTGCATAACATGTTGCAAAAACCTTGCAAAAATGCACGTGTTTCCATTTATGCAGTGAGCACACAACTTCAAACACACGCATCTTAGCAGCACCAAATGCATGTTTTTGTAGACACTAGAGCAAACACCCTGGACACATGATGATTTTCTATGTTGGTAGTAAAAGTGAACAAATACAAAATAACAGAAACCAAGCAAAGTGAAACAGTAAAAATAGTAAACAAGTAAAAAGGTAAAATATATGGACCCATGAAAAGTAAAAGTAAAAAAGTATTACTTAAAAAAAAAAAAAAAAAAAAAAAAAAATGGCAAAAAACAGTACTAATAATTAAAAAAACAAAGTAAAATAGCTGGACTCATGAAAAGTAAAAAAATAAAACCGCCAAAAGTTAAAAAAAAAAAAAAAAAAAAAGACTAGGGGTTGTTTACTTTTATTGGGAAAAAGTTAAACACCCCTAATCGTTTTTACTTGTTCCCCCCCAAAAAAAAAAGTGTTCCCAATAAAAGTAAACTCCCTAGTTTTTTTCTTTTTTCGCAATAAAAGCTTTAAGAAAAAAGGGGGAAAAAACTAGTCTTTTTACTTTTGGCGGTTTTACTTTTTTACTTTTCATGAGTCCAGCTATTTTACTTTGTTTTTTACTTTTTTACTTTTGTTTACTTTTTTACTGTTTTCCTTTTTTTTCTTTTTACTTTCATGGGCTCATATATTTTATCTTTTTACTTGTTTACTATTTTTACTGTTTCACTTTGCTTGGTTTCTGTTATTTTGTATTTGTTCACTTTTACTACCAACATAGAAAATCACCATGTTTCCAGGGTTTTTGCTCTAGCTTCTACAGAAACATGCATTTGGTGCAGGTAAAATGCATGTTTCTGGAGTTGTGTGCTCACTGCATAAATGGAAAAACGTACATGTTTGAAGGGTTTTTACAATTTGTTATGCAGCATTTACCAGTGTGCTGACCTCCCCCCCCCCCCCACAAAACCTAGGTTTTGGGGGGTGGTTACCATATATATATATAAATATCAGTTGCGTTTCTTGGCAAGGAAGCAACACGGTCGCAACCCCAGCGGATCTTTCGGAAAGCCAACCGAGGGTGCTTTTGATCAACCCCCGCATCTGAAACCCTTCGAGGGGCGAGAGGTTCAGCATTGGCACGTAGGACGGTTTGGTGAAAAGAACACGTGTGGCCTAATTTAATTGATCACCAATTATGCTAGATCTGTGTTACGTCGCGGAAGGCAGCCCATGAGCTAATAGAATTGCGATCGCATCAGAAGCAAACATGTGCTCCAAAAAACACGTCTTCTAGCAGGAGGCACCCGCTAGGGGTCATAACAAAATACATGGATGTAAACCACATGAACGTCACAAACCCTTTTCGTAAACTATGCGTACAAAACAGAACAAAGTCAAACCTACGCTGCATGCGTAGATGGGATAACTTGGGCTCAGTCAGGAACCAGGAAAATATATATATATATATATATATACATGGGGAGCTACCCCCCAGCCAAGCCATTTGGACGCGCAATTTGGATGCGCTTTGTGTGGATTGATTTAGTACTTCCCCCTGTTGGTCCTTGCTTAGTAATCCTTTAGTACTCTTTGTATGTACTATTCTACAGGGGTGGATCCACAGATTTGCCACCTCCAAACTCTTTCCAGACTTTTGAGACCCATCCATCATATCTGCTCTGGAATGTCGCGTGAGCCCTGGGCCGCTGGCCTGCTGAACAGAGCCTGATTGGACCGCCGTCTGCAGCGCAGAGGCCACTGCTCGTTTTCGAGCGGACGGCGCCTCGGTCTTGCCGCCTTCAAACGTTTGAAGGGGCGACATGGCTCAGATGTCCAAGTATCACTGGAAGGTCAAAATTCCGCCTTTCAGTTGACTCAAACGGTATTGTTTCATCCAAGGGAAACAATTTGGGGCACACTGGAGGACTACATCCTTGCGCCGTGGAATGACAGCAGCATCGAATTAGCATAGTTCTGCTCTCAAAGTATCTTGCATGTTTGGTGTGCTTCTCACTTCTTCACCCAGCCCATCAGATGTAAGCCAACTCTGGGTGCCCAGCTTCAAGTCTGCCTGAAGCTCACACATGGCACTCACTGACCCGACTTACCCCATACAAATCACTGCCTGCACTTCCTGGCAATATTAAAGCACTTGTGTGGACAAAAATGTATGGCTATGATTTTTCATCAGGGACCCGAACTGGTGGACATCGAACTTTGGGGATTTATGTCCACCAACCACTTTTCAGGGGCTTCCAACTAGTTCGAACCAGAAAAAAATCATCGCCAAATCCGTGCGCCAAAAGCGGCGCCGTGGCATGGCCGAAGTCAACCACTTGATCACAGGCGATAAGCTCCAGGCAAGGGCTGTCGAGCTGGCGCATGCCTCGCAAAGCGGCGCAACGGATGTGCCAAGCAGCTCCAATCACACGCGCAACGTGTGACTTCCATTTGCGTCTTTGCGGCCTGGAAAAAAGGGCACAAATGCCAGTAGTGAAAAAAAACAAAAAACGATTCCCTTGCAAAACAAGAGAGGGAAACTGAGCTGAGACCTCAAGTGCCGCAAATCTGACGGACTAGCAGAGAGCCCAAGAGTCAGAGATAAAAGAAGCGAGCAGAAGAGAGAAAGAGAGAGAGAGAGAGAAAGAGAGAGAGAGAGAGAGCGAGAGAGCGAGAGAGCGAGAGAGAATACAAAGAGCAAAGAGCAGAGAGCGACATGAAAGAAGCAAGCACGTTGCTTTGAATTGTGCCAATGCTGCAGCGTGGCTCCAGCATGTAAATGGTGCTTGTTTGCATGCTGCATTCACTTCCGTGATAGCTGTGGCAAACAACACAACTCGTTGCAAAATACATCTAGCCACTATGCAGGCAAACCTGCCATCATTCCTTTCCCATACTTCAAATAGATTGTGAGGGGCATAACAACTTGTCTGCAGGTAGCACGGTAGCACAAGCTTTCCGCATTTCGTATCAACACATCCAGCGGCGAGCAGGGGTAGCGGAGGTTAACCCTGGCAATATCTGAAACGCTGGACTTCAAGTCCCAGAGTGATGCTAAAAATGTCCTGCCCTCACAAAATAGAGCTGTAAACACAAACAGTCTCTGCATTCTGAATGTCTTTTCCTCAGAATAAACTGCCACATCAGAAGTGCAAAGAGCCCATCACATCTAGGCTGGTTTTGACCCCTGTAACAAGCCACCGTGTTGCTAGTCAGCGGGGCTGGACTTGTTGGCAAGCACACACTCTTCACGCTCTGAATTTCCGTTTTCCCAGCGTCTTCCAAGTCTCAAAAATGAGCACCTGGTCTTGGGCCAAGGTTTATATGCGCTCTTGTGCGGTCTCGGACTTCGCGTCAGCATCCACATCTTTGAAACCCCAGCCGATCGGAAGACCGCCTGACGGGCTGGCGGGAGGCGATGGCCAGAACAAGCCTTGGGAGCGCCGCGGGAAACGCGTCGATGTTGGAAACAAAAAAAATAAACGGGTCCCAGAACACGAACGGGCCAACAAAAATATAAGAACATGAAAAGTACTTTGAGAACTCCTGCTTTCAGCTTCCCAACTAATCGGTGGATACTATCGACAAAAAGCAAAGCCACCATACCTATGCGCACCGGGCCAGGCTTGCTTCTTGCAGTGTGCCGCAACTTCAAGACGTGAAGTTCCATGCGACATGTTGAAATCTCAAAACAGATCACACTGAAAACTGACTTCGTCACTTTGGATCTTGGATCCAACTAAGGACCCACATGCCATGGCAACAAGCCTCTGCCAGAGCTGGACATTCTTTGAGGAAGGGGTCCTGTGGGTCCAGAAATCCTTTTCTTGACAGGAGTTGCGAAGCTACACCGTGCATCCGTGCAATGCATTCGAACGATTTTTTCTAACCTGCGAAAGCAAGCTACGCATGTGTCACATAATATTGTGCACCAGCCAGCAATGGTATTTGGGTGTGTTTGTTTAAGTTTGGTTTTCCTCTTCCGCCAACAAGAGGGTAGCCCCAAGAAACGACGAGCCACGCATTACGGTGAACAGTGTTTTGGACACTCGCCATCTACTTCACCTTGCCTGGTCAGGGAACCAATGCCATCGGCGCAACCTTTAGGTTGGAGAAACGGCCCTGGTAAATGGAACAAAACCCATCTATTTGCAACTAAACCAACCGAAAAAGGACACCTAAGCAAACATGTCTGCTTACCCGCGGCCTGACGATGGGCGAGCTGAATCAATTCAGAGCCCTGTGGTTTAATAGAATCAACTGGACGGTTTCGGGGAAAAAACGGTTTTACGAGAAGCGAGTTGCCGGGACCCACCCTGAAATCTGAGTTCCGAACTCTCCTTTCCAGTGCTCATCTCTCGGCTGGCCTTCATGTGCGACAGAAACAAAAAGTTTTGCGGGCCAAGAGATTCAGCAATAGACATGTGTGATCTTCGCGCAAAACGTGCGCATTGCCGAGTGAACTCTTTACCCTCTCCCAAAACCGCAACCGCACGGAGCTCTTTGCTTATCATATTGAAGCCAAGAGCCAAACTGATGAGCTGCGATGCCAGTTTTTTTCAATGCGATTCAACCTCGGGAGCATGCGGCATCACAACGTCCACCTCTCAAAAGTGGACAACGCACCACTGCGTGAATATGCAACTGCGGAACAGTAGGAAGCCAGGCGGTGGGGTCTCGAAACTAATTGGAACCTTCCCACATGGTTAGTTGTTCTTGTTTCTCTCTTAAAACCTTCCCCAAAAAGCTTTTGCGTCAAAGTCGCACTTCCGTCGCGAGTGAGCTGCCAACTCGCTCCCGGATGTAAGGCCAGGGGTAAAAATTCTTGAGCCAGGTAGCATAGAAGCGTCCTGGGGGCAACTGTCAAGTTCATGCCTTTTTCTGTTTGCAATGCAAACCAAAAGCCGTCATCATTCTCCCACCATATTCTCCTTCAGCCAATCACCCTGCCGGCAATATGATTTCTTTATTTGGTGCATGAATTTTTAGGATATGCGTCACGGTACAGTATGAAATACAACATACAGTCTGCGCAGCATATGTGGCATAATCTGTCGAGCATACCTGACAAAAACCAAACGTTGCACATAACACAGCAAACAACATCTAGCATGCCATTCAGAATGTAACAATCAGAATTTGCCACGGTAAATATGTTGTTTGCACCTTCACCGCGGCAACAACGCTATTCAGAAATACATGTCGAAAAGTGCGAACTTGTTGACTTCTCTTGCTTGATCCGAATTGATTGACTTTTCGTTTTGGTTCGATTGTTCAATTTGTCAACTTTGCGCTCCTGCTCCACAATCCACCTTTGAATACTGCGCAAGCCCATTTTTGCACCTTGCAGCCACTGTCGTTAACGACGGTCTGCTAAACCAGAACAAACAAGCACAACGCAACATAGCAACAGAACTAAAAAGGAGAGGGAAGTCAGCCACTGGGGGAGCAGAACATTTCAGTTAGAATCTTGATCACTGCTTCAAGCCGTAAGGGATCATGCATCAAAAGACAAAAGAGTACGACCGACAAAAGGTGCGCTTTGCTCTTTTCCTTGTGAAGAGCTGCTTGGAAGTCCAGGCTCGGGGGTGCAGAAGGAAAGACAAAGCGTGTCCTTTCCCTGTGCCCGCACCCCCATGCGGAGCCTGCTCAAATGCCCCCCAGGTTAACAATGCGTGCTCAACCTTTCACAGGGTGTGTTACCCTTGGGGTGTGAAATTCAAAAGGGTGACATTGAAATGCAACAAGATGCAACGCGTGCAACTTGTAGGTGATGATGATGAGGCAAGCGTCCTCGATCATCTGACCGAAAAAACGGTCTTACACCTGAGCGAGATCCGAGTTATTAAGGCAATGCAGGGTGCCAGGCGGGCAGCTGTGTTGTGTCCTGAGCAGTGCCAGATGCAATGAGGGCATCATGCCGGGCAAGGCCTGCGAGCCTTGTGCTGGATGCTTCCACCTCAGATATGCAAGGGTGGGTGGGTGAACGCAAAGAAGGGGTAGAACCCTCAAGGCATGACCCTTAAGAAACTTGAAGCAGAAAACGGCAACGCGTCCGAAGATTCAATCAAGATTAAGACATAGGGGAAAAGGAAAAACCCCAAACGTTAGAATCTTGATCACTGCTTCAAGCCGTAAGGGATCATGCATCAAAAGACAAAAGAGTACGACCGACACAAGGTGCGCTCTGCTCTTTTTCTTATGAGGACTGCTTGGAAGTCCAGGCTCGGGGGTTCAGGAGGAAAGACAAAGCGTGTCCTTTCCCTGTGCCTGCACCCCCATGCGGAGCCTGCTCAAATGCCCCCACTTCAGGGTTCCAAGCAAACGGCTAATCTATCGCCCCTTCTTCAGTGCGTTTGCAAAGCACGCCTATGCTCAGTAGTAGTAAGGAACTAAGCCTTATAGGGACCAATTAATTTTCGTTTTTTGGCCAAAAAACCCTCCAAAACAGCCAAATTCTCCATCCGGCTGACGTTTTTCCGATGTCACCGGTCGATGTCACCGCTCCCTTTTGGGCCGAAAAAATGCTAAAAACGGCCAACTTCCCAAATTCTCGAAAAGCTCGTTTTTGCCTGTCAGACGGCAAGTGAGGTGCCTGATTTGCTTGGTTTCGGCCGAAAGCCTCCAGACCCGGAAAGCTGGCAAGTTCCATCCCGCTGAGCTTGTCACCGCTTGTCACCGCTACGTCACCGCTCTCTTTTGAGTCGAAAAAGTGCGCAAAAACGGCCAACTTCCCGACTTCCCGAAGACTTCGTTCTTCACACGATTTTTCCGTTTTTTGCCCAAGCACGGCAGCCTGCCGAGGTCCTTGCTCATGACCCGACAACCTGCCGAACTTGTCACCGCCTTTTGTCACCGGGTCTAACACGCCAACCTGCCGAACGTCCGGAGGGCTCGAAATCTTGGCAAGTTTGAGTCAACATTGAATCGGCTTGAAACAATATTGGTTCATTAATGGGCAAAGGTTGCCCGGTCAGGCGGGATTCGAGCCCCAGACCAGGGTGGTGCAGAGACTGCGCTTAACCACTGAGACAAGGGAGCTTCTTTTGTTGGAAAAAGCAGCCCGCCGAGCTTGTCACCGCTTGTCACTGCTTGTCACCGCTTGTCACCGGGGCGCTTTTGGGTGGAAAAAGCAGCCCGCCGAACCGACCGCGATTTGAGGTGTCCCACGGTCCGTGTCAACCCGTGACACAAGCTTTCGTAATCTTCCAAGCTGCAAAGCGAGGCCGGCTCCGCGGCTTCGGTCTAAAAGCGAGGCCGGAATTCTTTCCACCAAGGTCGGAATTCCGACTTCGCTTTCCCACCAAGGTCGGAATTCCAACTTTGCTCTCTGTCCTATATCATACTATGCATACAACGCATAGTTGGATATGGCAAGGACCCTCCTCTTCTGCAAACCTGGACAAAATTTTCGGCGATTTGTCCCGAAATTTTCGATGCCCAACAACGCCACGCTGGCCACGGTGGCAGCCAACTACGGCCTCAAGACGGTGGTGGACCAGCACTCCCTCGACAAGAATCACGCCGCTGGAGGTCGACCAAGGTGGACTTGAAGATAGCTTCTTCTCGACGCCGCCTGCCGGAAGGCGGACGCAAGCGCGCTGGCCGCCCTGCACGCCAAGATAGCAAATGCCCCTGCTGGGTCCTTTGTCGCCAGCTAGCCGGGGCGCCAGCTCCAGGCCAAGGCTCGACGCAATCCTTGCGGAGCTCGCCGCCCTGCAGCTTTCCGGCAGCGGCGGAGTTGTTAACGCGCCGGCCTGGGCGGGAATTCACGACTTGGGAGCTCGTTCGCGGAAGCAATGTCGTTCGCAACCTGCATCTGGAATCTGGAGGCTCCTCTCTCTGCTGCGCTGGCCAACGGCGACGACATGCTGAGCATCACGGCCGACTGCTACTCCGTCGCAGCGGCGGACGCGGCCTTCGCGGCTGCGCTGCTGGCCTACTACACCTCGGCGCAAGTGGACGCGCTGCTAGCAACGCTGTTGGTCGACTACCAAACGGGCATGGCGCAGGACGCCGAGACGACCAGCGCGCTCTCGGCTGCGCTGCTGGCCTACTACACCTCGGCGCAGGTGGACGCGCTGTTGGCCGACTACCGCACGGCAAGCGCGCAGGACACACAGACGCAGGCCGCCATCCATCACGGGCGCGCTGCTGGCCTACCGGACGGGCCCGGACCAGGACGTCTTCACGACCAACCAAATCACCTCGGCGCTGGCGGCGTACCGCTCAGCCGCCGACCAGGACACGGCAACGGCCTCGAGCATTGCAGCCGCACTGCTCAGCTACTACACCGTCGCGCAAACAAACGGCCTCCTAGCCGGCAAGCTCGGAGTCACGGAGGCAGCCTCGGCCCTACAAATAGCCGTGCGCTTTCCGACGAGGTGGTGGCCGCCATCGGCGAGCAGATCCTGGGCCCCACGGACGTCTCCCTGTCAAACTGGACGGTTCGTCCCAGCAGCGGCTGCAGCGTGGTCCTGGCCACGCACACCGCGGGCGCAGCGAGCGTGGACGGCTACACCCTGACCCTGGCGGTGAACCCGTGGAACATCTTCGCCTGCCGGTACCACGGCCTCCAACTTCGTGGTGCACAAGTCCGAGGCCGACAACGTCTACGACCCCCTGTACGGCAGCTTCGTGGGTGACCAGGGCGCCTGGAGCACGGCCAAGATGTACTTCACCGTGCCTCCGAACGGAATTGCAAAGCTGCACTTTGCGGCGCACTTCCAGGCGCCGGGCCTGCCCAACCAGACGGCAGGAACGGTGAACGTCTACGGCCTCCAGATCCTGGGCGCAACCTTGGAGGCCGGCAACACGACGCAGGTCGAGGAGGACACGGCTACCTCGGCCCTGCTAGAAGCACGAGTCCTCGACGGAGGGGCCGACGACGTCACGCTGGCCACCCTGGGCGAGGTGCTGCTGGAGCCCACGCTCACCACGCTGGGAGGAGGGCTACGCCATGACCCTAAGCGCCTTCCTGGAACATTGTGCGCACCTACACCCTGGCGCTGGGGAGACGCTACTCCTTCGACTGCCGGTACCGGCTGGGCACGGCCTCCAACTTGGTGATGTACGTCAGCGCGGCCGACAACGACTACGTGGGCGTCACCGGCACCTTCCTCGGCACAGCCGCGCAGGGTGTCTGGAGCGGCGCGCCTGGACTTCTCGGTGCCGCCGAGCGGAGTCGCGAAGCTGCACTTCGGCGCCTTCGGCGGGTCGATCTCCGGGCTGGTGCAGCAGTCGGCGGGCACGCTGGACCTGCACAGCATCCAGCCCGCCCAGTTCTTCGTCAAGAAGAGATCGTCCGAGAAGTCGGAGGTGTTGGTCACGGTGAGCGTGTTGGGCGCGAAGAGCTGCGGCGCGGAGACCGTGCCCGAGCTCGTCACGTCGCCGCACACCACGCTGCCCGTCGACACTCCGCCGCTCGTGGCCGTGAAGGTGCAGTCCAGGCTCTCGCAGTCCAGCGGGCCCGCGGACGCCGCCCCGGTGATGGTCAGCGTGGCGCCCGCGACCGCCCCGTGGCTGCGAAGCTTGCCGCGGTGGCTGGGCCGGAGGCCGCCGACCGTGAAGTTCCCGGCGTTGGCCGTGTTGTTGATGGTGAGAGTGCTGCCGGTGATTCTGGTGGCCGAGCTCAGCAGGCCCACGCTGGCCGCCCCGGTGATGCTCAGCGAGCTGCCCGACACGGCGCCAGCGTGGCTCCGGCGACGGTGCCGGTTGCTGTGAGGCGTCCACGCCTGTCGTGAACACGTCGGTGCAGTTCACGTCGTTGAACAGCAGCTGGTCGCAGCCCACGTTGCCCTGCGCGGTGAGTCCGTCCAGCGTGGCCGAGCCCGTGAGGGCCAGCGAGTCGGCCAGCAGGTCCGTCACGGAGACCGACTCTCCCTCGAAGGCGCTGGCCCTGATCTGCAGCAGCAGATTTCCAACAACAGCGCGGCGTCCGACAGCGGCCCGGAGCTGCGGCTGCTGGGCAACCAGAGCGCGCGGGTCTTCCTGGAGCGGGATGGCGGGGCGCACCAGAACGACGAGGCGCTGGTGCAGACGAAGAGCCTCTCAACGCAGCTGTCCCTGACCACGAACCAGAGGAACTCCGGCTGCCTCGTGATCGCAGGCAACACGGGGCAACGTGGTCTGCAACACGAGCTTCACCAACCTGTCGGACAGCCGGGTGAAGACGGAGATGGCCGCCGACGTGGCAGAGCTCAAGCAGCTCTTCGACTCCGTGGAGGCCAAGCAGTACAAGCGCCCAGTAGTAAGGAAAGGGGGCTTACAGTCCCCTAAAAATTTTGCATTTTTGGTCCCAAAACCCTGCAAAACAGCCAAATTCTCCATCCAGCTGAACGTTTTTCCGATGTCACCGGTCTTTGTCACCGCTCCGTTTTTGGTGCGAAAAGCGCTCAAAACGGCCAACTCCGAAAAGTTTGTTTTTCGTGTCAGACAGCAAGTGTGGCGCCTGAGCCTCTAGATTCGCTCGTTTTCGGTCGAAAGCAGGCTCCAGGATTCCGCTTTCAGCCCGGAAAAGCAGGCAAATTCCATCCCGCCGAGCTTGTCACCGTTCGTCACCGCTTCGTCACCGCTCACTTTTGGGTCGAGAAAGTGCGCAAAAGCGGTTCCCGAGTTCCGGAGGACTTCGTTCTTCGCAGGGTTTTCCGAGGCACGACAGCCAGCCGAGGACCTTGCTCGTAACGGCGACAGCCCGCCGAGGTTTCGGCTTGTGACACGACAGCCCGCCGAACTTGTCACCGCCTTTGTCCGCTCCGTTTTTGGTGCAAAAAGCGCTCAAAACGGTCAACTCCGAAAAGTTCGTTTTTTCGTGTCAGACAGCAAGTGGGATGCCTGAGCCTCTAGTTTCGCTCGTTTTCGGTCGAAAGCAGGCTCCAGACGCTCACTTTGCTCAGGATTCCGCTTTCAGCCCGGAAAACAGGCAAATTCCATCCCGCCGAGCTTATCACCGCTTGTCACCGCTTCGTCACCGCTCTCTTTTTGGCCGAAAAGTGTGCAAAAGCGACCAAGTTCCAGAGGACTTCGTTCTTGGCAAGTTTGAGTCAATAATGGAACGGGCTGATTCATTAATGGGCAAGGTTGGTTCATTAATGCCCGGCCGCAGGTGCTGCAGAGACAGCTGCCCCGAGTGTCCCATTGTCCTATAAAACTATGCACACAATGCATAGCTACATCGGTCAATTCATCATGCGCTACATCGGTCAATTCATCATGTGCCACAGGCCGAGGTGTCAGTACTGTGTCTCAAGTGTTTTGACCGACGCCATTGGTCAATTCGTCATAACCACGCGCTACAGCGAGGTATCATAAGTGAAGGATATTTTCCCTCACCTCATGCCCAGGTAGCCAAGCACGGAATTGAGGGATATTTTCCCTCAAAGCATCACTTACAACACCCCATCGTTACAAGTACGTAACGACTACTCCTAAGAAAACATGTTTGAAGGACCTGTCACGGGCAACATCCCGGAGGTCCTGGACAACGGAGAGGTAACTGACGGTACGCTCACAAGTGGCTGACCTGGCGGTGAACACGGCAGCCTCCGGCAACAACGCGGCTGCCATCCAGTCCCTGGACGACCGAGTCACCGCTGAGCTGGCCTCAAAGCTGGACAGCAGCGCGCTGGCGCCGGCAATTGCGCCTCTGGCCACGGCAGCGCCCCTGGCCACCACGGACGGACAGGTGGCCGCGCACGGAAGCAGCATCGCCGCGCTGCAGAGCTCAACAAGGCAGACCGCGTGGCGGCGACGAAGAGCACCCCCGACGGCGTGGACCTGAAGCTGTTGAACTACAGCACCACGGCGGCCATGAACGGCTCCATCGCCTCGGCCAACAACGCCACGCTGGCCACGGTGGCAGCCAACTACGGCCTCAAGACGGTGGTGGACCAGCACTCGCTAGACATAGTGGCGAGGATCACGCCGCTGGAGGTCGACACCAAGGTGGCCAACGCTCTCCTGGGCGTCGTCACCGCCGCAGCGCTGGCTCGAGACGCCTCCATCTCGGGGCTGCAGGCCTCCGAGGCGGACGCCAGTGCCCTGACTGCTGTCTGCCGTCGACACTTCCTCAGAGGTGGACTCTAAGATAGCGGCAGCCCTCTTGGGCGCAGTCACCACGGCAGCCCTGACGCTTGCCCTCCTTGGCAAGGCGGACGCAAGCGCGCTGGCCTCCCTGCTCTCCACGGTGGACGGGTTGGACACGCCGCTGGAGGTAGACATCAAGATAGCAAATGCCCTGCTGGGTCTCGCCACCGAGGCCGTCGCAGCGCAGCTTGCTAGCCGGGACGCCAGCATCACGGCGCTCCAGGGGGCCAAGGCCGACGCGACGCTGCTGGCCTTGTACGCCACGAACGCCGCGCTCTCAGCCAGCGAGACCACGCTCCAGAGCGCCCTCGACGCAATCCTCGCGGAGCTCGCCGCCCTGCTGCTTTCCGGCAGCGGCGGAGTTGTTAACGCGCCGGCCTGGGCGGGCTTCACTACTTGGGAGCTCGTTTGCGGAAGCAACGTCGTTCGCAACCTGCATCTGGAGGCTCCTCTCTCTGCTGCGCTGGCCAACGGCGACGACGCGCTGAGCATCATGGCCGACTGCTACTCCATCGCAGCGGCGGACGCGGCCCTCGCGGCTGCGCTGCTGGCCTACTACACCTCCTCACAAGTGGACGCACTGTTGGCCGACTACCGCACGGCAAGCGCGCAGGACACACAACGGGCGCGCTGCTGGCCTACCGGACGGGCCCGGACCAGGACGTTTTCACGACCAACCAGATCACCTCGGCGCTGGTGGCGTACCGCTCGGCCGCCGACCAGGACACGGCAACGGCCTCGAGCATCGCCCTGCTCAGCTACTACACCATCGCACAAGTGGACGGCCTCCTTGCCGGCAAGCTTGGAGTCACGGAGGCAGCCTCAGCCCTGCAAATAGCCGTGCGCTTTCCGGACGATGGAGGGGCCGACGAGGTGGTGGCCGCCATACAAAAAAAGCAGATCCTGGGCCCCACGGACGTCTCACTGTCAAACTGGACGGTTCGCCCCAGCAGCGGGCCACGCACACCGCGCGCAGCGAGCGTGGACGGCTACACTCTGACCCTGGCTGCGAACCCCTGGAACATCGTGCCACCTACAACCTGACGCCCGGCCGAGAGCTCCTCTTCGCCTGCCGGTACCGGCTCCAACTTCGTGGTGTACATGTCCGAGGCCGACAACGTCTACAACCCCCTGTACGGCAGCTTTGTGGGTGACCAGGGCGCCTGGAGCACGGCCAAGATGTACTTCACAGTGCCTCCGAACGGAGTTGCAAAGCTTCACTTCGGGACTTGGCGCCGGGCCTGCCCAACCAGACGGCAGGAACGGTGGACGTCTATGGGCTCCAGATCCTGGATGCAACGATGGAGGGGCCGACCCTGAGGAACATCGTGCGCACCTATACACCCTGACGCCGGGGAGACGCTACTCCTTCGACTGCCGGTACCGGCTGGGCACGGCCTCCAACTTGGTGATGTACGTCAGCGCTGCCGACAACGACTACGTGGGCGTCACCGGCAGCCTTCCTCGGCACAGCCACGCAGGGTGTCTGGAGCACGGCGCGCCTGGACTTCTCGGTGCCACCGGGCGGAGTCGCAAAGCTGCACTTCGGAGCCTTCGGTGGGCCGTCATCGGAGCCGGTCTCCACAATGGTGCCCACGCCGCTCTTCAGCGTTATCTTGGACAGGATGTCGTCCCCCAGATTGCCCAACACGCGGCTGGCGTTGGCCAGCTGGGCGCAGCGTAGGTAGACCTCGCTGTATGCCATCATCCTGACAAACTCGAAGACCTGCTGCGGTCCACGCTGAAAAACCTTGGTCGGAGAGGCGGCCGGCGAGGTGGGGTAGTCCACCGCGTCTGGGAACTGCTGCTGCAGCTCCAGGTCGTTCAGGATGAGGCGGTCGCCGTCGTAGGCGACGCTCAGGCTGTTCGTGGTCTCGCTGTAGGTGGCTGTGGCGAAGTTGGATCAGCCAGGCGGCCAACAGGAGAGCCCAGTTCAGCGCGCCGAGCGCGGCGTCGACCCAGTAGAGGTAGCGGCCCCGATCTGTCGAGAGGAAGCTGTCCGCGATTCTGATCTTGTAGACGGCCAGCCGGGCGTCGCTGTGCAGGTGCAGGGACTCTCCCAGGTCGACCTCGAAGTCGCTGTCCAAGCCGGCCACCCTCTTGCGGCTGTCCACGTAGATCGTTGTCATCCCTTCTCTTTGGAAGCCACCCGTTCGGCGGATGACGGGCGACTGGACGGCTGCGATTCTCACACCTCGCGTTGATCAGAGTGGAGCTGGCGACTGTCTCGGCTCATAGCGTCTAGCGCTGGCAGTGTTTGCCCTAGGGGGTAGCTGAATGAGCCATGGTTTCTTGTGACATGAGTGATGCAACATGGAGGAATTTGCTTCGAGATCAAGGAGGGAACATCGATTCCTTCGTGGACTGGTGGCAGGGATTGCCTGATGGTTTGCGTTTTTGCAACAGCTTGGAGAATGTGGAATCTACATGTGTGATTCTTTCGGGACTGGAACAGGACATGGCTGGCAACTGGCAGGCTATTTTGTGGAAAGACCCCATGTTCTGTCTTGATGAAGCAGGCGCTTATGGTGCCGGAGTGGTTCAAGATGCCAAAGTCCCAATCTGGAATACGGAGTACCTACCATCTTTTCATGGAAATGTGCATTTTGCGGCATGTACATCGGTGCGGATTTTCAACCAACAGATTTGGCGCACGAGGGATTCCTGTTTCCTGGAATGGGCCAAAAATTTCTCGCCCCATATCAGGGCATCCGAGCTTTTCGCAGGTGGTATGGGAGGCTGGACTTCGGCTTGTGAATTGATTGAGCCGTTCATGTGTGAGGAATCTTTGCTCACAGTCGCAGGTGCAGTTGAGATCGACACGCAAATTGCAGAGGTTTATGCGGCAAATCACAACTGCAGAATTGTGAAACAGTTGCATGAAACGGGTGACCATGATAAATTTGTGTGGAATGTGGATGCAACAGCCCATAACATTTGCCAGATGACAGCGGCCAACACCTTCCTAGGAAGTCCGCCATGCCCGCCTTTTTCTAAAGCCGGAAAGGCTCATGGACTGCGATCTGTGGAGGCAAAGCCCTTTTTGAGCTTTATATGGAGCATGCGAGTGGCACAGATCCAGTGGGCCTTCTTGGAGAATGTCTCAGGATTACAGGACCATGTGGACTGGAAGATTCTGAAAGCGGCTATGAGGTTCACTGGAACCCGCAGGTACAGCTTGCGCCCTTCAGGCCAATCAGACGAGGCAGATTTTTGGCATTGCTTATTCGCAGGGACCTCAGATCTGCCATAGGACATTTACAGATGGGCATGCCAACGGCACGATTGCAATCAGGTTTGATCAGAGAAGTGTTTCGATTTGCATGGCCCGCACAACATGTTCAAAGTCTCGTCCTGACACCTGAGAAGGAATACATCTATGATGAGGATCTTTTTCTGCCGCAAGCATGGAGACATCGGGCGAGAACAGCCATTGAGGGTAAATTCAGACTTATCTCGCCGATGGAATTTGTGATTCTCCATGGTACACTGCCTGGAACTCAGATACCGGAAGACAGCAGATTGGCACAACATGTGGTGGGAAACCAGTTGGTCATAGTGCATGCGTTGGCCATCTTGAAGGAGGCGTTTGTGCATCAGGGCATCCTTTCACAGGACAGAGCAAGGCACCTCCTTACGGAATCTGCGGATCTTTTTCTACAGCCGGCGAATTTGCAGGTTGAAAGGAGAGGCCACTTTTGGTTCTTGGGTCTCCCCAACACAGCCCATGCCGGGGATGCACATTGTGGAGTGCCATCATGCAGGAACGATGGCCAAATTGCAAGGCGGGATTGAATGCACAGTCAGAGCAGTATTGGAGTCAAAAGGCATCCTTTTTGACAATTGGGCAATCATGCGGGACAACTCGAGGAGGATAATGCTGCAACCGGAGGAGAACTAGCCATTGCATTTCTTCGAGCTCACCTTTTGCATTGAGCCAGGTTCATTGCATTGTGAGGTCAAGCAAGAGCTCATGGCCATCGCCAAGGCGGAATGGAGCGAAAGTGGAAGGCACGTGGTCTTGATCAGACAGGTTTTTTCATGGCCATGATTAAAACAGTGGGAGATGATCCTACCCTCAGTATGTGTGAGGGACCGCATTTGGACGAAACTGGCCAAGTGGATTATCAATGAACAACAGGGGGTAGTTCGCTTGGTGAACATCAGATCGAGCGTTACGCGCCACCCATGAAAAGAGGGATGCACTGTCTGTACACCATACTTTCGGAATCAGGAGGGAGGTGGTTGGTTCGACGAATGCATGAGACAGGCATGGTGCTCTTGCTCTGCAAACAGGAGTTCGTGGTATCTATTGTGATTTTCCATGGAGGTGAGGAGCACGCGGATCAGCTGCGCAGGCAAGGTTCGAGCGAATCCCACAACCTTCAGAGCGAGGCGCAGGACAATCAATTTATATTGCTCTTGCATGAAGATAAGGGAAGGAGAGATGCATCGCTCGAGTCTCGCTTTCAAGACCTGCTGATGCATGTGTACATCAGCACCTTGGTGAAGTGGACCTGACAGGACCAATGGTACGGGTGCGAATCAAGATGTGGCATGGGGTGGTTTATGAAGGCGAGGTACCAGACAGTGAGACCCTGGTTTTCATACAGGAGGCATGGCAATTTGTGAGATCATGGTCGGAGCAGGCTGGGTTGACGCAACATCTCAGAGCAATTGCGTGGGGGAGGACAGTCACACCGGAGACAAGGCTGAGCGATTTGTGTGGACAGAGGGACCGGGTCACAATCCATTTGGTGGCCCCGCTACATGGAGGTGGAAAAGCGGAGACGGAGAAGACGCCTGAGACTGTTGCTGCCCTGACAACGATGCTCCAGGCACAAGGAGCGAGGACACGGAGGCCTACACATGGGCGCAGACGGTAGTGGCCAAAGTCGGAGGCCCGAGAGCGATGCGCACGGCAGCTGAGACGAATGACCAGCAGAGACACAAGGGTATTTTGGGACTCGCATCGGCCGCAGGAGCAAAGCTGCCAAATCTGAAGGGGGCTCACAAGCAGAATGCCGCAGCGTTCTGCCTGGCGAGAAACTTCACTCTGCACAATGGACACGCGAAAGACGATAAAGGGCAGCCTGCCACAATCCTCACGGATATTGCAGCGCATTCGGATGCGGCGATCATTCTCATGGACATGGAGGCGGCGATGCCTTATCTGGCGAGTGAAGTCAAGTGGAACTTGCCGATGGCCCTGCTGGTGATGGGACATGATTGTCGGTGCCAGAGAGATGATTGCAAGAGGATCTCAGTGCCGGCTTTTGATGCGCAGCAGCAACCTGTGATACTTGCGGTCACGGCTCATCAGATGAGCGACCACAAGATCAGCTTCGCCCCGGCATCCACAAAGCAGGTGACGGTCGAGCAGACGATTGTCTCGGCTTTTGCAATTTACAAAGACGAGCATGGAATCGCATGAAACAGGCGCCTGTTAGAACCACTGTGGAGTTTTTCCAGGACGGCAACGCGATCCTGCGGGGTACGCCATGGAGGAGAACGTGGACCAAAAACTCCAAGGTGGTGCCGTGGAGTCAAGCGGAAACGTTCGGTTTCTTGGCACGCCTGAGCCGCATTGGGCTTGAAAAAGTCTTGAAGCAAAGTGGCCACAATCATGTGTATCTGCACCCACTACAGACACCTTCGGAGAAGGAGGTGGAGTTCGTCGTCATTTGGATGGAGAATGAAAGCAAAAGGGAGAACGCGATTCTTTTGGCAAAGCAATGCGATGCACAAATGGGACTGGTCAGATCGCGCAAGGGCATGGGCATCCGGGTGCTCAGAACAGATCACAAAAAAGTCTGGCAGCAGCTGAGGCCGGGTGAGCAAGAGCCGGAGGTTCGATCTGGGAGGGTCCTGTTTAAGGTCCAACCGCTGCCCAAGGGACTCACCATGGACAACATCCGTGAGTGGATCAAGATGATACAGTGGGAAGATGCAACGGTGGTGCGCTCACTGGGGGCCAACGGCATGGATGATAGCAGCGAAGAGTGCGCCGGCAGATGAATTTCAAATGTTCAATGAAAGCCCGGTGCTGATCAGGCCATTGCAGACAAGGGAGCCCGGGACAACACCACAGATCTTGGCAGGGATGACGAAGCAGGAGCCGCAGAGACAGGATGACCCGCTCTGGACGCTCAAGCGTGCCGATGCAAACGGCTACAGTCGCGAGTGGCTCTCAAGCCCAGGGACCGGCTGTCACTAAATTGGAACAGAAGGTGCAAGCGCAGGACAAACAGATTACAGCAATGCAACAGAGACTGGAGACGGTTACCCACACACAGGCACAGATGCTGGGTGAGCAGAAGCAGATTCGAGGCGATTTCCGTGAGATGGCAACCAAGACCCAGGAGGAATTGGACAAGGTGAGCAAAGGTTTCGAAGCAACCATGATGAAACTCAATGCGAAGCAAGATGCACAGATGACACGTGGATTTGATGAGCTGCGACAGCTCATCTTGAACATGCAGAAAACAGATGGCCGAGACAAGCGACAGAGACGAGACAAGGACGCTGGGCGGGAGGACATGATGTCTGACTGAAGCCAGGAGGCCGGGTCATGCAAAGCCTTTTTTTCGGGAATAGACCGTAAAGGCGAAGGTGCGACGTGGGGATCTTTACACAATTGGTCAAATCGCTGGGTGCAGATGCTTTCCCGCCCACTACGGCGTTACAATTGTGCTAATTCGGGGGAGGCTTGACGGCCTCACGCATGGGGAGTACTTGAAAAGTACCAGAGTAGGAGAAGCTAAGAATCCCGGACCAGAGGCGCACAGGTATAGACTTATGATAACAAATCCAACCCATTTGTATACCAGGCTGGATGAGGTGATGTCATGTAAGGCCGATTCGGAGCCAACTCTCTTCGACGGGCTTCAAAGCCTTCTGGGGGGCACCGGCACCGGTAACGGTTCCGCATCATGCGCAGGGGAGAGCAAATATGAGAGGTGGAGCATGTGGAGTTGCAGTTATCAGCAAATCGGTGTGCCGACCGTTTGCATGGCAAAATGAAGAATCAGACCTTGTGAAAGCTGCAAGAATGATGAGGTGTATGGTTCGTATGGGACCTTTTACGGTTCAAGTGGTGGTCATATATGGAGCATGTAGTGGAGCAGGCAAACAACAAGTCAACGAGCAACTTTTGAGTGATGCATGGATGTGGGTGAAATCTTATCAGGGTCTGAGTATCGTCACTGGTGATTTCAACACACCCCCTCAGGGCTTGCAATCGTTTGCACCTTTCCAACAGGCGGGTTTTCATGAGTTTTTTGAGTACTATGAACTTTCCAGAAATGTCCGACTCCCGCCTACCTGCAATGGAGTGACACGCAATGACACGTGTATCGTGCCATCGCGATTGCTGCCTTATATCTCCGTTGCAGAGGTCCGACATGACAAGAGGATTGCAAACCACACGCCCCTGTGTATTGATTTCAATTTTGCACAGGAAGATGTGGACAATGTGATATGGTCTATGCCACAAAATTGGGCCGACTTGCAGCTGAATCAGGCAGCGTTGGCGGCAGCATATGAACAAGTTTCTCAGGAACAAGATTTGCAGTCGGCTTTCCAGGACCGGAGCATTTCCACGGAACAATGCCTCAGACAATGGTCAGAAGCAGTTGAGGAGGCAGTGGCTAGGGTTTATCGCGAGACGCGACATTTTCCTTTGCCGAACACTTATCGTGGCAGGTGTACCTATGATGTAATGAAGTTCGAAGAAAAGAAGCAGGTGGCGAAGCAGGCATGGGATGGTGGTTATAACCCCACCTATGAATGTTATACTGTCCTTTCGCGACAGAGGACCCGACAGGTAAGACGTATCCAGACTTTGCTGAGTATGCGCAAGCAGTGGGATGCACAAGGATGGAACCAATATACTTCTTACCCTGCATGGACACATATCCAAAATCAGTGGGCTGCCATTCAAAAAGCATCTGGATACGGCAGATCTTGGACCGCGTGGCTGGCGAAGGAAGGTGGGATTCCTGCTTTCTATGCCGAGGCGCCGCCAGTGATTTTTCTGGAGCAGATATATAAGGTCACCAAAGCTGATGCTGACCACTTGCTCCGACAGCACTTCAAGGCGCGAAATGTCCATGTGTGCCAAGCTGATGCCATTGATGTGACGAGGGCAACCCGCCCATCCAGTGGCTGAATCATAACGTGAATATACAAGGCAGGCTGATCAGGGCCTTGAAAGGTAGAGCTCGCATCAGGCTACAGGAATGCATAGCCTTGGCAGAGGGAACAGAAGCCACTTTTGGAGAGGCACGTATTGCTGTCCAAGCGGTCAAGGCTCAGGATGTGGACGTCACGGTGATCTCAGGGGTGCTTCCCACGACGGGAACTTTCCGGACCCAGCAGATCATAACGGATGTTCCAAAGGTTTTGGGGCCAAATATGGAATCGTGATAGAGCAGACACAACTTGGGAGGACCCGGAATGGGATCATGCACGTACCCTGGTTGCCGAATGCGGTGAGGCCTGGCCTCAAATTCAGGTCGACTGGAATGATCTTGACATGTGGAGAGCTGTCCTGAGGCAACTCCCGTCAGGCAAGGCCCGCGGAGTGGACGGTTGGTCCTATGAGGAATTGCGCCAACTCCCTAATCGGGCATCTAGGACAACTCATGCAGCGTATTGAGGCAGATGGATCTTTCCCGCAACCCGCTATGCAAGCACGCACGGTTTTGTTGCCTAAACAGGCACAGACGGAAGGTATGTCAGGGACACGCCCCATCACGATCTTGGGTTGCCTCAATAGGCTATGGAGTAGATATGTGACGGCATGGATCGTGCCTCGCTGGTCCCAGGCTTTTCCAGAGGGCATTGCGTGTGGGTTGCAACACAGGGGGGTTGAGGAACTCAATCTCGCGGCAATGACGATGATGGAAGAAGCGATGGAGGACGGCAGTCCGTTGGGGGGCTTCAGCCTTGACCTGGTGAAAGCCTTCAACCAGATGGGTCGGCCACTTGTTCAGAAGTGTATGGTGCATCTTGGCTTCCCCGCCCACGTGGCACAGACATGGATTACGTCTTTGTCGCACCTCCGAAGATATCCGACCTTTGGGAAATATGTTGCACCAGGCGTTCCTTCCACTACAGGAGTCCCGGAAGGGGACTCATTGTCTGTTTTGGCAATGCTGTCAGTGTGCTTCTTTTTTTCACAAAGGATACGATCGACAGGAGCAACTCCCGGCTGTTATGCAGACAACTGGACGTTCGCAAGCCGAACAGCGGAGCAACAGACACATGCTTTTGCAGCTATGTTGCAGCTCACGCAGGCCTTCAAGCTGCCAGTGGACTTCACAAAATCGTGGGCCTGGGGCGCTACGTCATGCATGCGTGACATTTGGTCCAGTGAACACGTGCAGCCGCCAATGGGGCAGGGGACCATCCAGGTCGTTGACACTGCGAAGGAGCTCGGGGTGCAATATGTTTATACAAAAAAATCCGTGGCGCGCAAATGGGCGGATAGAGTCGCTCAAACCCATGTGATGGCTTGTCGTGTCAAACATGCATCAAGCAGCCATGATGTGAGAGCTAGGCTTATGGCAGGGGCGGTGTGGCCCAAGGTGCTTTATGGCTTGGAAATCACTTTCATGGGCAAGAAATATTTTGACCAGATGCGACGCGAGGCAACCACCAATCCCTTTTTGGCATGTAACACCATCTCCAAATTCATGATTGACCCGCAATATTATGTCATTGAGAAGCTTTTGCTGACAATCAGGAGATGGTATTTGCGACAACCTACTAAGGTCTTGGACTTCCTGAACAGGGTTAATATTTTCCGAGGCAACAAAGCGTGTGGCCCAATCTCCAGTTGTGCACTGTACCTGCGGCTGATGAGTATGCAAATCGATGGGCGAGGTGATGTCACTACACCAGGATATGCCAAACTCTGCCTATTCGACAAGGGGAGAACGCAGATCAAAAGCTGGATGCAGAACGTTTGGGATGGGTATGTTCAGTCCCATATCACACGGAGGGGTGCGCCGGAGCATACAATGTGGAACTTCCTTCTCACGAAGCAGATCTTCAGCAGAATGCCAGCTACGGTGAAGAAGATGTCGGCCCTGAGAATCACAGGAACCATCTCTAGCGGAGCGACAAAGCAAAAATGGGGGGAAAAGTATCGTGCCGACAACTGCCCCTTCTGTGAAGAACTGGAGACGATGGAGCACACCCTTCTACACTGTGAGGCCCTCCAACATCAGCGGGATGGCTGGGATGAGGCCATGAATATCCTGCAAACAACGAGACGGGAATGGATTCACCTTCCGGTAGCCTTTCGACACGAAGGGGAGAACATGTTGCAAATGATATGGGCAGCCAGGCAGATGGCGGATGTTGATGACCCTCCAATGACGCCGATGACCTCATGGCGTTTTTACACTGATGGCTCATGCACACATCCGTCAATCTCAGAGGCAAGAAGGGCATCATACGCGGTCATTCAGGATACGAACAGTGACGATGCTCAACGGAGACAAGCACTTGATGGACCGCGTGATGAGCTCAATATGCCGGGTGGACTAGTCTGTGCCGACTTTGGTTTGGTACACGGTGATCAGACAATTGGACGGGCAGAAATCCTTGCCATCTGGTCGGGGCTACGATGCGTACGGGATCAGATCTGCCGATCACCATCTACACCGACTCACAATATGCGATCACGATGTGTCGATTGCTGCAGCGCTTCAAAAACGCTGGGGTGACACAATTGTCAATCTCGATCGAGAACTATGACATACTCCAGAAAATGTTGCAAAGGTGGCCGCCCAATACAATTACTTTTCGAAAGGTGAAATCACATCGGTGCGGCTGACTCAGAAGACTTGTGGAACATCTTAGGAAATGCAGCAGCGGACCACTTGGCTGCGCATGCACTCACACGCGAGCTGGATACAGTCAGACATCTCTCGGAACAAATTGCGTCTCACATGAAAATGGAACAGGCTCGTTTGGGGGCCGTACTGCATTTCACCACGCACATGTCGATAGCGAGACTCAGAGCTTTGGAAGAACGGGATGAAGAAGACTTCAGGAGACACCAGCATCTGCAGGACAATCCACCGGAGGATGCACGTGTCTTGCGCCCTATTCCAAAAGCGACTACGCCAGCATTTGCAGCAGGGCAGTTCAGCCAAGAATCCACCAGGAAAAAGACGGCGCCCCCAAAAAGCGAAAGACACACAACCCCCCAAGAAAGAGGGGGGGAGACCAACCACGGCGCCGCGCCAGTTTCCTTCAAGCCTAAGCCGCATGTCTACGTGCTGCTCTGATCCGATTCAGCAAAGAAGTTCTGGCCACCGGGCCCAAGAAATCATCTGGATCTGCCGCGCTTGTTATCTCAAACGCACACCAGGTGAGGATGGCATGATTGCCATTTGCCTTAAGTGCTCCGGAAAACCATCTGCTGAAGATACTCCAAGGCAAGCTGCACTGTCCTTGCAGAGTGCATCATTTTAGGTCTGCATCGGAAACCTCACATCTCCTCAAAACGTAGCACTCTCAAGGAAACATTGTCATCCGCATATTGCGTTGGGAAGACTTCGAAACCATGGAGCGCCTGCAGTTGTAAGATCGTCTGTCTGAGCTTGTCTGCTTAATGCTGTTCCATCTGACAAAGGTAAATTTATTCACCTTTGGCACCATTCATGATTAACCAGCATTCTTTGTCCAGTGAGGAGGTAAAAATTGAATAGGTTCCAAGACATTGACCCCCCCAATCCGGGTGATCTGGATCTGGCCATTCAAGTGTGTGCATCAATTTCCAAGTGAGATCTGCGAGATACGTCCCCATCGCGGATATCCAAGGGTGTCATGATCCTTGGCGGTTTGCACACCGAAGCCCACAATCCGGGGGTTTTGGTCTCACACGTTTGGGCTCGGCTAACCTGCTACGGCGAGGGGTTGGAGCTGCGGCATGACCGCAAAGGCAAAAGAGAAAAAAAAAAAAAAAAAGTGGAGCTGGCGAACAGCTTTGGCCCAGGAAGCTGAGCGCCGCTCCCATGGCGTTTTCAATTACAAATCGCTCTCGAAGCGTGTGTAGAACATTTGGTTGTTGGTTTTAGGTAGTGCACGAAGAGGAAGCTAAAGGGCTCCCTGGTCGCCTGCTCGTACCGCCGAGGCCCCCCCTGCAGCGGCAACGTTTTTGCAGCCAAGAGCGGACCTCAAAGCTGCCCCGGGCAAAGAGCGGAAAGCCGAACGTTTCCCAACTGCAAGAAACTCCGCTACAAACACCAGCCCTTCTCCCCCCTTCCCCCCCCCGTCTTCAATGTTGCAAACGGTAACGCGCGCAAAGCTTCTTAGACCGCGCCAACTTTTCAGCAAGCGCTGCGTAACGCATAAGCTCGCCGCGTTTGTCTACAAGCGCAACATTGAAATTGGGGGGAAGGGGGAGACTTGTCAACCGCTCGCGTCTGCCAGAGGCGCCTCCAGACGCGCAAGCTTAAACACGCGCTGGCGCGCTTCGTGACTTCTCACACTGGCGCCAGTTGCACATGGGGCAGGAGCGCTTGTTTTTGCTGTGTTTTCTCAGTTCTTATTCCATTATCCAGTTCTTATTCAGTTCTTATTCCAGTTCTTATTCCAGTTCTTATTCACGATTTTGCTGGCAGGGCCACGAGAACAAAGCTTTCTGTGAGTCGCAAAAAGAGAGAGAATGTTTTTGCTTTTTAAAATCGATTCACAGAAAGCTAGTTTCTTGTGGCCCTGCAACACCGTGAATAAGAACTGGAATAAGAACTGGAATAAGAACTGAATAAGAACTGGATAATGGAATAACGCCGTGGTGGAGGAGCTCAGCGCCCTGCTGCCGAAGGAGCAGCTGTACCGGCTGTATGAGCAGGCGACGCGGGAACCCTACAGTTTCCTGTTCGTCTACTATCTGAAGCCGAAGAACGAAATGTTCCACATACGCTTCGAAGAGCGCTTCGCACTTGAAAAAGACGTCGATGGGAGCGGCGCTCAGCTTCCTGGGCCAGAAGCTGTTCGCCAGCTCCACGCTGATCAACGCGAAGTGTGAGAACATCTCCTGCTGCACCTCCGTCGCAGCCGTCCACCCGCCCGTCGTCCGCCGGACAGGCGGCTTCCTAAAGAAAAGGATGACCACGATCTACGTGGACAGCCGCAAGAGAGTGGCCGGCTCGGACAGCGACTTTGAGGTAGACCTGGGAGAGTCCCTGCACTTGCAGAGCGACGCCCGGCTCGCCGTCTACAAGATCCGCCTGGCCGACAGCTTTTTGTCCACGGACCGGGGCCGCTACCTCTACTGGGTTGACGCCGCGCTGGGCACGCTGAACTGGGCGTTGTTGCCCGAGGGCGCGTACACTGGCGCACGGTTGGCCGCCTGGATCAGCTCCAACTTTGCCACCGCCACCTACAGCGAGACCACGAACAGTCTGAGCGTTGCCTACGACGGCAACCGGCTCATCCTGAACGACCTGGAGCTGCGCCAGCAATTTCCTGATGCCGCGGACTACCCTGCTGCGCCGCCCGCCTCTCCCACCAAGCCCTTCAGCGTGGACCACATGCTGGGCCCGAGCTTCGTCTCCGGCGGGCAGCAGGTCTTTGAGTTCGTCCGGATGATGGCGCACAACGAGGTCTACCTGCGCTGCGCCCAGCTGGCCAACGCCAGCAGAGTGCTGGGCAACCTGGGCGACGACATCCTCTCCAAGATCACACTGAAGAGCGGAGTGGTACCATTGTGGAGACGGGCTCCGACGACGGGCACTTCATGGCCCTCAGGGGCCCGGTTACCCTGAGGCACATGCGCTTCCGCCTGACCGACCTGGACGGCAACGTCGTCCGGCTTCGCGGGTCGTCTTTGTCGTTCGTGTTATATCTTGACCACGTATAATTAAAAAGGATGGAGCCGACCGAACACGACAGGGCGCCGGAGGCGCAAGAGGCGCAAGAGGCGCCAGAGGCACCAGAGGCACCACACGCTGCGCAGGACGCTGCGCCGGAACCGAAACGGCGGGGCAGGCCCCCTGGGAGCAAGAACAAACCGAAGCAGGACGTGCCTACTGAGCCGGCTGCTCCAAAGCGCAAGCCAAAGCCGCCCCCGCTTGAGACGGCGCCGGCGGAGGCACCAGCACCGGTTGAGGCACCGGCTGAGGCACCGGCTGAGGCACCGGCGCCGGCTGAACCGGAGGCGCCTCAGCTCACAAGAGAGCAGCAGCGGAGAGGCAGTCCGCTTATGACCGGCTGATCACAGGCGCAAGCGTACTAGTGTAAAAGCATGATGTCCATAGCAGGACGTACCCCAGTTACAACTTGCAGCCGCTGCTGCTGAAGCGCTACCGAGAACTGGAGGAGGCGCGGGCCTTCAACAACTGGCTGGGGGAGCGCAGGCAGGCGCAGGAGGGGCAGCGGCACCTGGACGACGTGAGCCGGCTGACGGAGGCCGTGCACCGCCAGGTACCCCAGCTGCGCTACGCGCGGGCCGAGCGCCGGGGCGTGGAACGGGCGGCGGACGAAGTTGCGCAACAGTAAATGAAGACGCTTCGGGCGCACGGCTTCAACCAGCGCCCGCGCTTTGAGCAGGTGGTGGGCTACCTTGAGCGGAATGAGCCGCTGCCCCTGGATCAGCCGGACCGCAAAGCCACCTCATTCATCACAAGCCACTTCTACCTGGACGATTTTGTGCAGTCCAGCGAGGACCCCAACCCCCGGCCCCTGCAGCACACGCCTCTGCAAGCAATTCCCGAGGACGGCTTCCGCACTCCCGCAGAGGCCACGGACGAGGACGTGCGGCTGGCGCGGAGGTACCACGGCTACGGCGGAACCCGCTTTGTTGAGGATGACCTGGCAGGAGACCCCGAGGCCGGCGCCCTGGCCAGCAACGGGCAGGGGCCGCCCTCCATCACGGACCGTTTGCGCAGCACTGCAGACGGCGCGCAGGCGGCAGCGGACCTCATAGGCGCAGGGGCCGCGGGGCTCGCAGCCGCGCAGGCCTTCCGCTCTCAGCTGCCCCAGGACGCGGCTGAGTACGTGCGCCTGAACGTGCTGCCCCGTCCGGGCCCGGCGCAGCCGCCTCCGCAGATCATAGGCCGGCCCAGTGACGTGGAGCGCCTCCTGGACGAGGCGGGGCAGCGCGCGCAGGAGGTGGAGCGCGGCGCGGCGCAGGCCGTCGAGGAGACGGCGGCCGTGGCTGCGGAGGAGGGCGAGGTGGCCGTTGCCGCCGAGGGCGTGGGCGGAGCCTTTGGGTACCTGGGGGGCCTGGCCGAAGGAGCCGCAGCCCTGGCGCCCACCGCGGGCGAGGTTGCTGGAACGCTGGCTGGCGCGGCGGGAGTCGGCGCGGCGGCAACGGCGGGGCTGGCCGTGGGCATTGCAGGCGGCGCAGCCTACGGCCTCGCGCGCGGCACGGGCTGGGTGCTGGAGAACACGCTCTTCCGGCCCCAGCAGGGCAGCGAGGACGCGGCCGTGCAGGACGTCCGGTCCGCCAACGGCATGAACGACGCCACGCAGCCTCAGCACTTCTCGCTGCGCACCGGCAGCAGCACGTCCGGCAGCCCCGCAAGCAGCCGCGCCTCCTCGCAGTCTGGCTTCCGCGTTCAGGCGCAGTCCAACACGCCGCGCCCCTTCTCCTGGGGCCTGAACCCCGTGGCTCTTCCCCAGTCTCAGCCGAGCTCGCGGGCGAGCTCCAGTTCCGGGCAGTCACGCCGGAGCCTGCCTCCGCCCAGCTTTGACCAGCTGGCGCGAGACATTGAGGCTGCCTAATTTGCACGGTTTTGCGCTACAAAATGCTATTCCTCCAGGCCGTATATCAATATACGCCCTGTAAGAATAGCTCGTTTTGCACGGTTTTGCGTTGAAAAAAGCTATTCTTCTCGTCCGTATTTTGATATACGGACTACAAGAATAGCTTGTTTGCACGGTTTTTGCGCTGAGAAACGCTATTCCTCTCGTCCGTATATCTATATACGCACTGGAAGAATAGTTTTTCCTTCGCCGTACGAGTCAAAATGCGTGTGTATAAACAAGCATGGTAGTCACCGCCGGAGCCCAGGATGAGCTGATGCAGAGCCTGGACTACAAGCTGAAAACAAGCAACACCAGCTACGTGACGGCGCGGCATGACGTGCAGTACTTCCCCAGCTCGCTGAGCTCCTTCTCCCCCACAACCTCTCGGGTCTGCCGCATCCCGCTGACCAGCGGCACGTCCTTCATCGACCCCGAGTCCATCAAGATCGCCTTCCGCGTCAGGAACACGGACGGCACCAACCCGCTGGCCCCGGCCACGCCCAACCCCGCCTGCTTCGTCCAGCGCGTCCAGGTCTTCGCCAACGGCCAGCGCTGCGACGACATCAACTACTACGGCCGCACCGTGGCCGTGCACGACCTGCTGAAGGGCCGGGAGTACAACCGCAACAAGGCCATGGAGGGTTTCGACGAAGTGAACGACCCCCGCATCGCCCGCGCGGTGCACCAGGGCGGCTACGCGGACGTGCTGCTGCGCCCCACCATGGTGGGCATCCTGCGCTGCGGGAAGATGCTGCCGCCGCAGCTGAACCTGGTGATAGAAATTGAATTTGCGGACGCCACAACTGCGCTGTGGTCCGAGAACGCCGGGCGCGCACCCGGCGGGGGCCACGCTGAGCACCGACTTTGAGATCCAGAACGTCCGAGTTCTGGCCTCCCAGGTCGTCCTGGACTCTGCGCTGGTAGAGTCCTTCAACCGCGTGCTCCTCTCAGGAAGGTCCCTGGTGTTCAGCTACCCCACGGTGCACACGCAGCAGTCCAGCGTCCCGAACGGCGTGGCGGAGCACAACGTCACCGTGGCGCGCGCCTTCACGAAACTCATGGGCGCGTTTGTGACTTTTTGGGACAACGACGCGGGCTCCAAGATCCACTTGCTGGCCAACCCGGGGCAGGACGTGGCCCCATCGGCGCGGCCAGGCAGGAGGACAGCCTCCTGGAGTCTCAGATGCAGCTGGGCAGCCTGCAGTACCCTCACAACCCCATGAAGGGAGCCTCGGAGCACTTCCACTTCCTCTCCGTCCTCGCGGGCACCTACGACGACACGGTGCGCAACATCGACATCGGCCGCGTGGGCTACCTGCGCCACAGCTTCATTGCCGGCTTTCCCACCGAGCGCGTGCCCAAGATGCCGCTGAGTGGCGTCAGCACCCGCTCGGGCGACCTTGCCCGGTTCACCTTCAAGGGCCTGGACGGCACGATGACGGACCTGTTCATTCATTTGGTGGCCTACCAGCTGGTGACGCTCTCCGGCACGGGCGTTTCCGTGCTTGACTAAGGCCCGGTGTGCTCTCATTTTTGATGCAGTGGCACCGCTTTTGAAGTTGAGCAAAAACGGCAAAAAAAAGGCCCGGTGTCCCTCTTCATCATTTTTGATGAAGCGTGACACCGCTTTTGAGTGCGCCCAAAAAACGGCAGAAAAAAGGCGGGGGTGTCACGCTTCATCATTTTTGATGAAGCGTGACACCGCTTTTGAAGTTGAGCAAAAACGGCAAAAAAAAGGCCCGGTGTCCCTCTTCATCATTTTTGATGAAGCGTGACACCGCTTTTGAAGTTGAGCAAAAACGGCAAAAAAAAGGCCCGGTGTCCCTCTTCATCATTTTTGATGAAGCGTGACACCGCTTTTGAGTGCGCCCAAAAAACGAAAAAAAGGCGGGGGTGTCCCTCTTCATCATTTTTGATGAAGCGTGACACCGCTTTTGAGTGCGCCCAAAAAACGAGAAAAAAGGCGGGGGTGTCCCTCTTCACCATTTTTGATGAAGCGTGGCACCGCTTTTGAGTGCGCCCAAAAAACGAGAAAAAAGGCGGGGGTGCCCCTCTTCATCATTTTTGATGAAGCGTGGCACCGCCAAAAAAACCAGCAAAACCATGGAAAAATGGGCATTTTCCAGAGGAAGCCTAGTCCGGAATGCTCAGCCGCTCCGCAAGCTCCTCCGTGGCCGCGCGCGCAATCTCCTCGCACAGCGCAGCAGGGACGCTGTAGAGCAGCTCGCGTGACTGGCTGACCCTCTCGTACTGCCCCTCCATCAGCCGCGGACCCCGCTGCGCGGCCCGGAGGTGCCTGCCGTCCTGCCACGCCTCGCAGCGGCTGCCGGGCTTGCACAGGCCTCGCCTCGGCCTCCAGCGCATGTTGGTCCACAGCCGCGTCTGCTTCCTGTACGGAGTTCCGTACTTGCAGTAGGTCACGTCCACCAGGGCAGGCGCTCCATGAACGGGCGGGTCTTCAGCAGCCCGGTGGCCGGGTTCTCTATGACCCACATGAGCGGGTCAAAGTGCGCAATGATCTCAAGGGCGCTGAGCGCCAGCGCGTCGCCCTCCAGGAGCCGCCGCGGGCGCGTCGTCAGCGCGCGGCTGTATTCCGTGCAGACCGGGCTGGCCCAGACCATGTCGAAGTGCCCCGGGAACGTCGTGTAGTCCCAGCTCCGGATGTCGCAGAGGATGGTGGGCTCAAATTTCGAAACGATGTCCAGGGAGACGACCTCCCAGCCCGCCGCCTCGAAGGCCCTGCCCACCGACTTGGTGCCGCAGAAAAGCTCCAGGAGTCTCGGCATTTTTAAAGAGCAAGATCACCGCCACTGCGACGACCAAGAAAACTCGCGCGTTCATCGGACCGGATTTTTTCTCCGCGAGAAAAAAAAGGAGCCGAACTTCGCAATGAAGCTTGCACTCGGGCTGGACGTTCAGACCAATGCCAAGGGGGGGAAGTTTATGTCCATAGAGGACTCCCATCAGGGCGCGCTGGTGTGCAAGGTGGACGTGGAGGTGCTGTGGGAGCCCGGCAACTTCCAGGACGACGGGGCCAAGAGGGTGGGAGTGTGCTTTGCGAGCAACACCAACCTGGAGCTGTGGACGGAGGAGGTGGAGCAGGGCGTCATCGACAACATGATCATCTTCCAGAAGCCCTTTCCGGGGGCCGCCCGCACGGAGCTTGAGAGCCAGCTGCAGCGCGCCGTCAAGGTGAGCGCCAAGGGCAAGCACGTGAAGTGCAAGATGGACTTGGAGCGCTGCCTCTTCTGGGACCCCGCCGGCAACCGCGTGCCGCGCCCCGCGGAGTTCGCGCGCCGCAGGGGCCGCGCGCTTGTGGAGGCCCGGCACGTGTGGCTGATGGGCAGGCAGTGGGGCGTGCTCTTCGAGGTGCGCCACCCTCATGCTGGAGCCCCTGGAGGCCTGCTGCCCGTTCGGCTAGGCCGCCTCCAGCAGCTCGGAGCTTGTCGCCCTTGAGGCGCCCACGTACAGGTGGCGCAGCGTGAGGTAGCAGGACTCCAGGTCCAGGCGGACGCGGTTGTGGAGGCCCTGGCAGCTGGCGTAGGTCACTGCGTGGCTTGGCCGGGTGCCCCGCAGCAGCTCCTGGTTCTTCAGCCGCATGCCGTTGTCCAGCCTCACTCCGTCCGGCTCCACTTCCGCCACGGCCACAAAGACGCCCTTGGGTATCTTTCCGCCGGCCCCGACAGTTTGGCTACACCCATTGGTTGCTTGACAACAACCCAAATCTATGTGGATGACTTGTGTCTCCAGCTCTAGGAGCTTTGAGGCCTCCGGCGCCAGGGCCCGGTTCGCCGCTGCGTTGACGGCCATGCGCTTGCTGTGGCTGATGACCAGCGTGGTGTCCGGCCACCCAGGCTTGGAGGGGTAGAGCTCCTTCAGCCTCGCCTTGGCCTGCTCCAGCATGGAGCACGCCTCCTCGCCGACCCGCAGCCACTTCACAAAGTTGAAGATGCCGGGGTCGGAGTTCTCCGTGAGCTTGTGCCCGCCGGCCAGGTCGCGGATCAGCTGGCTGTGCTCCAACGGCGCGCTGATGGGCCGCCCGGCCCAGGACAACTGCCGGAAGTCTCCCAGCAGCAGGAACTTACGTCGGCGTTCAGCCCCGCAGGCCAGGTCCGCCCAGAGCGCCATGTCCAGCTGCGTGATCTCCTCCACCACCAGCCAGTCCGCTTTTGCGCGCTGCCGCCGCGCACGTACCTGCGCACCCGTGGTCGGCCGTCTGCGCTCCCAGCAGGTTCTGCGCGGAGCAGTGCGTCTTGGACACCAGGTGCACCGCCTCGCCCTGCTTCCTCGCCACAATCGTCCGGGCCAGGTGCGTCTTTCCGGTGCCCGGCAGGCCTGTGAGCAGCAGGGAGTTGCCCGCCTGGTTGACAGGCGTTCCACCTCTGTTGTTTGGTCCGGGTGGCGCACCGCCTCCAGCGCCGCAGCCGCTCCCGAAGCGCAGGAGGTAGCGCGGCGGCGCGTCCAGGATGCGCCGGGCCTTGGCCACCATGCAGTGCTCAAAGCGTCATGGATGGGCGGTAGGTGCCGTTGCTCAGAGCCTCCTGGCGTAGACGAAGTCCCACACCATGCCCCCCTCGTAGGCGAAGGCCTGAGAGAAGTCCGCGCTCGCGCCGTCCAGCTCGCTGCTGCTGCACGCTGTGACCACCTCCGTGCTGCCGCCCACAGGCCTATCATCGCGTTCACGCTGAGCTTGGGCCCTCGGGCCCAGCGGCAGACGCCCAGCATCGCGGCCAGCGAAACCTTCGGGTACCAGCCGGACCCCACGTACGGCAACAGATTCAGGCAGGACTGCCTCGCGTCGCAGCAGCCCTCCACAAAGCCCAGGTCCGGCAGCACGCCGTCCACGGGCTCAACGCCGTCCGCCGGGCACAGGATGGGCGGGCCACGCGGCTCTCCAGGTGGGCTGCGCGCTCTCTCTCAGCGTCTTCTCGCAGTCGCCGCACAGCGCCTGCAGAGTTTGCACGCTGCAAAGGCACCGGCACCACGTGGTCCAGCTCGCAGGTGCCGGCCGTCAGCCCGCAGCCGCACAGGGCACTTGCAGTAGTAAGGAAAGGCTGCCTATACACCCCTAATTATTTGGCATTTTTGGTCCCCAAACAGCCAAATTCTTCAACCTGCTGAACGTTTTTCCGATGTCACCGGTCAATGTCACCACTCCGTTTTTGGTGCAAAAAGTGCTGAAAACGGCGAAGTCCGAAAAGTGCGTTTTTTCGTGTCCTGCGTCAAAAGTGCAGCCGGGGCTCCAAATTCGCTCGTTTTCCTGCGAAAACCGGTTCCAGGTGTTTGCAGTGCTCCGAAATCCGTGTTCTGCCTCGAAAAACCTGCGAACTCCAGCCCGCCGAGCTTGTCACCGCCGATGTCACCGGTCTCTAACACGTCAGCCCGCCGAGGCACGGCCCCAGAGCCAGCCAGTGTCTGACGCGCCAGCCCGCCGAGGTGCACGTCAGCCCGCCGAGGCTGTTCCACGTAACGCGTCAGCCCGCCGAGCTCGTCACCGCCGATGTCACCGGTCTCTAACACGTCAGCCCGCCGAGGTCCCGGGAGGAATCGAGCCTCCGAAACATCGCTACGGAGAGCAAAGCAACGCCTAAGCCATCTCACCATGGGCTCTCGCTACCAGTCCAAAACGGCGCTTTTTGGCCCAAAAACGGTCCGTGTCACCGCTTGTCACCGCTTCGTCACCGCTGTCCGTCAGCCCGCCGAGCTTGTCACCACTGATGTCACCACTGATGTCACCGCTCCATCCGGCTCCGGTTTTTGGTGCAAAAAGCGCTCAAAACGGTCGAGTCCGAAGAGTCCGTTTTTTGTGTCGGACTGCAAGTGGGATGCCCGAGCCTCCAAATTCGCAGGTTTTCGGTCGCCTGAAGCGCGGAACGGGCTGCGCGAACGAACGCGGGGCGCGCGGCGAAGCGCCCGCAGCCCGCGCTCGCCGAACAGGACGCCCGGGCGCGCGCCGCGGGATCGCCTGGGAAACCCGAACGGGGGGGCGACGGCGAAAACCGGCTCCAGACGTCAGTTTTCCGCTTTCGGCCCGGAAAAGCGGCGAATTCCAGCCCGCCGAGCATGTCACCGCTTGTCACCGCTTCGTCACCGCTCTCTTTGGGGCCGGTGCGGGCCTGGTGCGGGCTTGGTGCGGGCCTGGTGCGGGCCTGGTGCGGGCCTGGTGCGGGCCTGGTGCGGGCTGGTGCGGGCCTGGTGCGGGCCTGGTTGCTGGTGCGGGCCGGGTGCGGGCCTGGTGCGGGCCTGGTGCGGGCCTGGTGCGGGCCTGGTGCGGGCCTGGTGCATCATGCCCAGTGGCCGATTTTATAGGTCACTGCGCCACTTCGCGTACTGCCAGGGGCTGTTGCGAGTTACTCAAGTGAGGGAGCGCTGCGAAAGTACAACACCCCTGCGTTATAGACCTACTCCTAAGAAAACATGTTTGAAGGACCTGTCACGGGCAACATCCCAGAGGTCCTGGACATCGGAGAGGTGACTGACGGCACGCACGTCACAGCAGGACAGCTGGCCCTCGCTCTCACGCCCTATGCTCAAGTAACGGACCTGGCGGTGAACACGGCAGCCTCCGGCAACAACGCCGCTGCCATCCAGTCCCTGGACGACAGAGTCACCGCAGAGCTGGCCTCAAAGCTGGACAGCAGCGCGCTGGCGCCGGCGATTGCGCCCCTAGCAACGGCTGCGGCCCTGGCCACCACGGACGGTCAGGTTGCCGCGCACGGAAGCAGCATCGCAGCGCTGCAGAGCTCGCTGACCACGGGTCTCTCCAACAAGGCAGACCAGTCGGCCTTCGACGTGCTGGAGGGCGTGGTTGCCACCAAGAGCACCCCCGACTCAGTGGACCTGAAGCTGTCCAACTACAGCACCACGGCGGCCATGAACGGCTCCATCGCCTCGGCCAACAACGCCACGCTGGCCACGGTGGCCGCCAACTACGGCCTCAAGACGGTGGTGGACCAGCACTCCCTGGACATAGCGGCGAGGATCACGCCGCTGGAGGTGGACACCAAGGTGGCCAACGCTCTCCTGGGGGCCGTCACCGCCGCGGCGCTGGCCTCCGAGCTCGCGAGCCGAGACGCCTCCATCTCGGGGCTGCAGGCCTCCAAGGCAGACGCCAGCGCCCTGACTGCTTACGCCCTGCAGTCGGCCGTGGACACTTCCTCGGAGGTGGACTCTAGATAGCGACGGCCCTCTTGGACGCCGTCACCACGGCAGCCCTGGACGCCGCCCTCCTCGGCAAGGCGGACGCAAGCGCGCTGGCCTCCCTGCTCTCCACGGTGGACGGGTTGGACACGCCGCTGGAGGTAGACACCAAGATAGCAAATGGCCTGCTGGGTCTCGCCACCGAGGCCTTCGTCGCAGCGCAGCTTGCTAGCCGGGACGCCAGCATCGCGGCGCTCCAGGGGGCCAAGGCCGACGCGACGCTGCTGGCCTCATACGCCACGAACGCCGCGCTCTCGGCCAGCGAGACCGCGCTCCAGAGCGCCCTCGACGCAATCCTCGCGGAGCTCGCAGCCCTGCAGCTTTCCGGCAGCGGCGGAGTTGTTAACGCGCGCCTGGGCGGGCTTCACGACTTGGGAGCTCGTTCGCGGAAGTAACGTCGTTCGCAACCTGCATCTGGGGGCTCCTCTCTCTGCTGCGCTGGCCAACGGCGACGACACGCTGAGCATCACGGCAGACTGCTACTCCACGGCGGGCACTGACGCTGCCATAACAGCAGCCCTGCTGGCCTACTACACCTCGGCTCAGGTAGACGCGCTGTTGGGAGACTACCGCACAGGGCCAGCGCAGGACGCGGAGACGACCTGCGCCATCACAGCAGCGCTGCTGGCCTACTACACCTCGGCGCAGGTAGATGCGCTGTTGGGAGACTACCGCACGGCAAGCGCGCAGGACACGCAGACGCAGGCAGCCATCGCGGGCGCGCTGCTGGCCTACCGGACGGGCCCGGACCAGGACGTCTTCGCAACCAACCAAATCACCTCGGCGCTGGTGGCGTACCGCTCAGCCGCAGACCAGGACACGGCAACGGCCTCGTGCATCGCCGCCGCGCTGCTCAGCTACTACACCATCGCGCAAGTAGACGGCCTCCTCGCCGGCAAGCTCGGAGTCGCGGAGGCAGCCTCGGCGCTGCAGATAGCAGTGCGCTTTCCGGACGACGGAGGGGCCGATGAGGTGGTGGCCGCCATAGGTGAGCAGATCCTGGCCCCCACGGACGTCTCGCTGTCAAACTGGACGGTTCGCCCCAGCAGCGGCTGCAGCGTGGTCCTGGCCACGCACACCGCGGGCGCAGTGAGCGTGGACGGCTACACCCTGACCCTGGCGGTGAACCCGTGGAACATCGTGCGCACCTACATCTTGACCCCGGGCCGAGAGCTCCTCTTCGCCTGCCGCTACCGGCTCGGCACGGCCTCCAACTTCGTGGTGTACATGTCCGAGGCAGACAACGTCTACGACCCCTTGTACGGCAGCTTTGTGGGCGACCAGGGTGCCTGGAGCACTGCCAAGATGTACTTCACAGTGCCTCCGAACGGGGTGGCGATGCTGCACTTCGGGGCGCACTTCCAGGCGCCGGGCCTGCCCAACCAGACGGCTGGAACGGTGGACGTCTACGGCCTCCAGATCCTGGACGCAACCCTGGAGACCGGCAACGCGGTGGAGGCGGAGGAGGACACGGCGGCCTCGGCGCTGCTGAAGCACGAGTTCCTCGACGGAGGGGCCGACGACGTCACGCTGGCCACCCTGGGCGAGGTGCTGCTGGAGCCCACGCTCACCACGCTAGGCAATTTTCTGGTGCGCTCCAACAGCCAGAGCTCCGTGGCCTCGGCCAGCTTCACGGTGGGAAGCTTCCAGCTGGAGGGCTACGCCATGACCCTGAGCGCCTTCGCCTGGAACATCGTGCGCACCTACACGCTGACGCCGGGGAGACGCTACTACTTCGGCTGCCGGTACAGGCTGGGCACGGCCTCCAACTTGGTGATGTACGTCAGCGCGGCCGACAACGACTACGTGGGCGTCACCGGCACCTTCCTCGGCACGGCCTCGAAGGGCGTCTGGAGCACGGCGCGCCTGGACTTCTCGGTGCCGCCGGGCGGAATCGCGAAGCTGCACTTCGGAGCCTTCGGCGGGTCCATCCCCGGGCTGGTGCAGCAGTCGGCGGGCACGCTGGACCTGTACAGCATGCAGATCAGGGCCTCAGCCTTCGAGGGAGAGTCGGTCTCCGTGACGGACCTGCTGGCGGACTCGCTGGCCATCACGGGCTCGGCCACGCTGGACGGGCTCACCGCGCAGGGCAACGTGGGCTGCGACCAGCTGCTGTGCAACGACGTGAACTGCACGGACGTGTTCACGACGGGCGTGGACGCCTCATGCGCCATTTCCTGCGCAGCGCTCACAGCAACCGGCACCGTCGCCGGAGCCACGCTGTCGTCCACAGGCGCCGTGTCGGGCAGCTCGCTGAGCATCACAGGGGCGGCCAGTGTGGGGCTGCTGTGCTCGGCCACCGGAATCACGGGCAGCACTCTCACCATCAACAACACCGCCAACGCCGGGAACTTCACCACGGTCGGAGACGTGTCCACGGGCACGCTGACGGCCTCTGGCGCAGCAACCGCGGCGAGCTTCGCAGCCACCGGGGCGGTCACGGGCGCCACGCTGACGATCACCGGGGCGGCGTCCGCGGGCCCGCTGGACTGCGAGAGCCTGGACTGCACCTTCACGGCCACGAGCGGCGGAGTGTCGACGGACAGCGTGCTCTGCGGCGACGTGACGAGCTCGGGCACGGTCTCCGCTCCGCAGCTCTTCGCGTCCAACACGCTCACCGTGACCAACACCTCCGACTTCTCGGACGATCTCTTCCTGACGAAGAACTGGGCGGGCTGGAGCAAGCTGCAAGTGTCCAACAACAGCGCGGCCTCCGACAGCGGTCCGGAGCTGCGGCTGCTGGGCAACCAGAGCGCGCGGGTCTTCCTGGAGCGAGACGGCGGGGCGCACCAGTGCGAGCTCATCATGATCAACGACGAGGCGCTGGTGCAGACGATGAGCCTCTCGACGCAGCTGTCCTTGACCACGAACCAGAGGAACCCCGGCTGCCTCGTGATCGCAGGCAACACGGGCAACGTGGTCTGCAACACGAGCTTCACGAATTTGTCGGACAGCAGGGTGTAGACGGAGATGACTGAGGCCGACGTGGCAGAGCTCCAGCAGCTGTTTGACTCCGTGGAGGCCAAGCAGTACAAACGCCCGGACATGAACGAGGACCTGAGGCTGGGCTTCGCCTCAAACGACTTCGCAGGAACGAAGTGGAAGAACCTGACGGGCACCGCAAGGTGGAGCGTCGGCACGGAGATGGTCACCCTCGACTACTCGCACCTCACCAGCGTGCTCTGGGGGGTGTGCAAGGGCTTCCAGGGCCGGCTGGACGAGGTGGAAGCCTGGCAGGCCCAGCGGGGGCCGAAGAACCCATAAGAAACATGGCTGTCGCTCGCAGACAAACCATCAAGGCCGTCTACGAGGATCCCCGCACAGGCTTCGGCAGCATAGCGCAGACGCTGCGGCAGGCTCAGGTGCGCGACCCCAGCATCTCCTGAGAGGAAGTGAAGGCGTTTCTGGACGGCCTCCGGGTGAACCAGGACCGACCGCAGAGAGGCTACAACAGCTTCGTGCCTCTGGAGCCCATGAACCAGCTGCAGGTGGACCTGGCAGACATGACGGCTTTCGGGGGCAAGCCCTACCCCTTCATGTTGGTGGCCATCGATGCGCTGACCAAAAAAGTGGCCTCGGAGCCGCTGAAGGATCGTCTCGCGAGCACCACCGCGGCGGGCATGAAGAAGGTCTTCCAAGCCCTGGGCGTGCCGGCCAACGTGTACTCCGACGACGGCTCCGAGTTCAAGAGGGAGTTCAAGGAGCTGATGGATTTCTGGGACATCGAGAAGCTGGTGACCAGGGGCCACGCCTACTTCGCGGAGCGCACCATCCGCACCATCAAGGAGGCCATGTTGCGCCGCATAGCAGCCGGAGCGGGCCGGCGGGGCAGTGGCACCTCATGCTGGCCGACATCTTGAGCCAAATCAACGGGAGGAAGCACGCTACCACGCAGGTGGCGCCGAACCTCGCCTACTCTGACCCCGAAATGGCAGAGATTGCTCTGCGCAACATCGAACGCAGGGCCAAGCACAAGGTGACCCGCCCGGAAATCAAGGTCGGGGATATGGTTCGGATCAGGGTTAAGACGATCGAAAGCAGGGGCTCCTACAGGGTCAACGAGATAGCCTGGAGCGAAAAGGTATACAGGGTTGTCTCCGCCGAGAGCGGGGAGATGGGGGCGAGGTTTGGCTTGGAGGGGGGGCCGGAAAAGGTGGTGCACAGGGATCTTCGAAAAGTCCCCGAAAACTCAGCTCCCGAACCGCGGGGGTTGGAGGTGCAATCCCGCCAGCGGAGGCTACAGAGAGGCCCCAGGCTCCCACCTCCTTTTTGATGCTCTCTGTGCCTCTACGATCTCTACTCTACGTCTCTACGACGTCTCCGACAGCTCCGCCCGCACTCACTGACGAGCTTCTTCACGTCGGGCCGGGCCGGGGGCTCGGGCGGATGATCTAGGACCGCGTCCCACGCGTCCCACCTCCCGCTCCACGTATCATGAGCCTCAAACCAGCGCAGGGCAAGCTCTGCCCGCTGGGACGTGGCCTGGTCATCAAGAGCCGCAGAGACGTGGCTCACCTCGCTCATGATTTCCTCCAGATCCACGCTCGCAACGAGGCATTTCTCGAGGCGTCGGACTTCCGCTTCCTCACCGAGCAGCTGCTCCTCGAGGAGCTCGATGCGGCGGCGCTGTGCGAGCGCTCGGCCTCAAGCAGCGCATCCTCGCGAGGCCGCTTGGTGGGAGGCCGCTGGGCCATCAGAGCAGCCGCAAGGCAGGGTGCGTCATCGTCCGCCCACGCGGCAGGCTTTTCCAGACATGCCTGCACGCATCGGAAGGCCTTGGAGGAAGTCATCTCTTTGAGCAGCTGCGGCGGGTTTTTTTTGAGACCATTCAAGCATTTGGGACCATTCGAGCATTTGGCGGGCTTCTTTTTTCTTTGCGCGAGTCCAAGCTCGTCAGTGCGTCCGCCTACGAAGATTTCTGTTCTCTTCCTCGAGGATCTCGACGCGGCGCTCCAGCGCCTCACGGCGCAAAGTCTCACGGTTGGCCTCATCCTCAAGCTGAGCAGCACACTCTTGCGCCATCAGCAGCAACGCTAGATTTCGCTCGCTGCGTTCGCAGAGCCGCTCCAGCGCCCCGAGGAGAGCCCCATGGTGCGCAGCTTCGGTGAGGAGATCCTCTTCAAGGTACTCGAAGCGGTGCCGGTAGTACATGCGCTCGGCCTGGAGCAGCGCATCCTCGCGAGCCCGCGCGGGAGGCCACTGGACATCAGAGCGGCCGCAAGGCTGGCAACGTCCTCCTCCGCCCACACGGCGGGCTTCTCCAGAAGCCATGCCTGCACGCACCGGAAGGCCGCTGAGGAAGTCATGATAGCTTTAAGTGGCTGCGCGGGTTTTTTGAGTCCATTCAAGCATTTGGGACCATTCGAGCATTCGGCGGGCTTTTTTTTTTTCTTTAGCGCGTTCCCCTTGCCCTGTCCAAATCCTCCTCAAGCTCATCAACGCGCTCACTCGAGGATCTCGTCGAGGCGCTCCACCCGCCGACGGAGAATTCTGTTGCTGCGCTCCAGCTCTTCAATGCGCTCCCTGGCTCGCTTGCGATCTCTGTTCTCGCGCTCCCGTCCTCACGGTGCAGAGTTTCACCGATGAGCAGCTCCTCAACAGTCACCTGCGCCCGCCACGCTCGCTTGCGTGTTTGCTTGAGGAACTCGTTGCAGCGGTCCAGCTGCCTGCGGAGAATTTTGTTGTCAAACTCCCGAAGCTCGCGGCGCTGAGTTTCATCGAGGAGCTCCTCATCGAGCTGCGCGATGAGATGCCGCTGGTGCGAGCGCTCGGCCTCAAGCAGCGCGTCCTCGCGAGGCCGCTCGTAGGGAGGCCGCTGGGCCATCAGAGCAGCCGCAAGGCAGGGAGCGTTCTCGTCCGCCCACGCGGCAGGCTTCTCCAGGAGCCATGCCTGCACGCATCGGAAGGCCGCTGAGGAAGTCATCTCTTTGAGCAGCTGCGGCGGTTCGAAATCAGCATTATCGAGAAAGCGAGAAAACGAGAGCTCGGGATCTTTCTTTTTTCAGGTTCCGACAGTCTACGCCCAGCATCGGCTCAGCCGCAGCGGCAAGGTCGGAGCGGGCCCCAGAGGCGGGGGCCCCACGAGGAACTCCATCACGAGGTCGAAGGGCGCAGAGCCAGGCGGAGCGTAAGCGCCCAGCATCCGCAGCTGCTCCAGGTTGCGCCAGTGCCCCAGCGGCCGCGAGTTGTGAGCGTCGAGGCCGTAGACCTTGTCGTTGAAGGGCGTGAGGGACTTCTTCTCGACGGTCTCCACGGCGATCTCGTGCGCGCGGCTGCGCAGCTGCGCGAAGGTCGCCCTGCGCTCGCTGCCTTCCTCCAGCTCCTCCCTGTACTCGAGATGCCGGACGTTGGTCACCGCCTTCTTGGGCACGCCCTTGATCTTGCGCTTCTCCTTGCGCGCGCCGTCGGGCTGGACCGTGAGGATGCTGTACCTCTTGGAGCGCAGGCCGACATACTCCAGGATCCTGGCGGGGAAGGTCTCGTCGCCGAGCTTGCCCAGCAGCCCCATCACCTCGATGGCCTTGGCGCGCGCCGCAGCAGAGAGTGCGCTCAGGTCCCTCTCGGGGTCCTTGGACTTGCCGGCCACGTCGAATAGGGCGGCGCCGTTCAGGTTCGCCTCGGCCATGGCGTGG
>CAUJNA010000749.1:0-65000 GCA_963377175.1 Effrenium voratum
GCACACGCGGACACGCGCACACGCGCGCACGCGCAAACGTGCACACGCGCACGCGCGCGCGCGCGCGCACGCACGCACGCACGCACGCACGCACCCACCCACCCACCCACACGCACGCACGCCAGTACGCACGCACCCACACACCCACACCCACACCCACACCCACCCACACACACACACACACACCCACCCACCCACACACCCACCCACCCACCGCACGCACGCACGCACGCAGGCAGGCACGCACGCACGCACGCACGCAGGCATGCATGCATATGTTCAGTAGGCAATCGCAAGCGGCCCAACGAGTTGCGCCAGTGGAATCAAGCAGGTTTTCAACAAAGCAAGGCGGAATTGCGTTTGGTGTACTGAGTTGGTACTGAAAAGCTGCGACTCTCCTGCCGGGGGAAGGAATGACAGTCACGTACGCGAGGGTGCACCTCGAATGCCGCCAAATTACATAAGCCATATGTATATATCCATGTATCTTTCTCTTATATATATATATAGACATGTATCTTTCTCATTCTTCGCGAAGAAACAAACCACCAGTACGTTCGCGGTTTCCCGGCTTCAGCGCCACGCGTTTTTCAATCGGAGTCAGAAAGGCCGCTACCACCGTGGCGCGCTGCTGCCGCGCCGGCGGCGAGCACCGCTCCGAGGTTGGATCGAGGGGTGCCAGGGGTGGTCCGCTGACCTTCGCCGAAGCGTGCGACTCGTGGGTTCTTCACTCTCTCTGGAGAACGATCGGAATTGAATCCAGAAACAGATTCGGCAGAAGTCTGCATCAACCGGACCGCATGTTGGCTCATGCTCCAGCTGTAGATTTAGGCACCGCGTGCTGCTCTCTCTCACACAGGGCTGTGTTCAGCAAGTTCCAAGGCACAGCATTTGCGATGCACGTCTGGCACCCCGGGATTTTATCAAAGCATGCACCGCCTGTGAAATCAGCAGCCATCGTTTGTGGCAAGGCCCCAACATAGCTGCCCAGCCTTTCAGACAGATGGCCGCGCTGAGCAAGGTGCCATGGAGGAGGTTCATGAAGGCCCGCGGCTTTTGTTGACAGCTCATTTGCATTCCCGCGTCGCAACTTCAATGACTTACCTGAGGTTGACAAGTAAGAACAAAAGTTCAGAATGTTTGCACGGTGTGACGGAAGGACGAGCTGCAAGAGAGGAGTCACGGAGATTGATCCTCCGCAACTTGGACATGCGTTTGGTGCTTGAAACTACGTGGCCGCATTGAAAGCCTTGGCTTGAGTGGTATTCCTCATGATTTCCTCAACTACGAGGCTGCAGCCTAGAGAAAAACATGAGCCACTGGGCTCGCGCGAATCCCAAAGTTCTGCAACTGAGAACGTCCCAGTTGCCGAGGTGCGCCTGAGCCGGAGGAGGTGTGGCCCTGGAAATGGCTGAAGCTTGGCACCTTCAGATCAGTCGAAGCAGATTGAACAAATGCAACTCAAAAGGGAGGGCCATGGTCCTTGGTCCAAGGGCAAGCTGGTGAGAGACTGGTGACTCCTTGTCTTCGGAAGTGCAGCCCTGTTGCAACTTGCACACCATCTAGCAAAGAAGCAGATAGTAACCGAGAAACCGATGAGCAAGCGAATCTGGATGCAGAGCATCTTATTCCGGTTTGTTTTGGCAGACATGGCAAGAGAAATGGCATCCGTGCCAAGCCTGCTGATGATTCGCATCGTGGAGGTACATCAACTTACTTGGGCGCGGCAGGAGCCAGATCCGTATTTGCTTTCCAACCACACAGATGCATGACATGATATACCGACAGCCTTCCCCAATCCGCTGCGATTCCCATTCCATCGCCCTCCCAACCGTAGCTCCAAACAAACCAAGTCCGCCTGGCAAAAGTCGGAGCCACTATGGCAACTCGACTAGCCTCGAGCTGAGGGCCGTGGCAGCACTCCTCGTCGCTGCGCTGGCCTCCGTGTCCACGGTGTCGCTGCGGGCGCGGCGCCCGTGACTCGGCCGCGCAAGTTGGGGTCGGGCGACCGTGGCTGGGGGTGAGGTTGACGGAGATGGTTGACGGAGGCACCTCAATTTCTTGAGATTGTTGCATAGGCCATGCAAGTTGGAGCGGCTTGAGGCTTCCAGTACGTGCATCGCTTTGTGGCTCAGGTTTTAGGCGAGATGCATTCGTGTCCCTTTGCCCACGGCAAGAGTCGGGAATGACCGCATTGGCACTCAAAGCTAAATGGTCTACGGCAAAAGTCAGCACGTTTGCGTGTGTACGCCTACGCATGTATACATATGCACAATGACTGTTGGATAAGGCAGTGGAGAAGGCACGTGACGCTTACCCTCATGGCACTTGTTTTTGAGGACTCAGCCGAACCTCGGCCTCAGTGCGCTGGCCCACCTTTCAGCAGCGCCCGCTCCGGCCATGCCGTGTGTCTCAGAAACGCTTAGCTATCCCATCAAAGGCATCCTTCAGAACAACTTGGCAGGCAAAGGCAGGGACGCCGAAGCGGAGCCTAGGTGGGCCCCCCAAAAGCTCAAGTGGTCGCTGTTTCTTTCACATGCTTGCCTGCTTTGTTCCGGGGTGGATGTTGTGCCTGGGCGAGAGTTGCAGGTCCTGACAAGGGCGCGGAGGGTATGCGATACTTGCTCAAGGCGACCGCGCATGGCGATACATGGCGGGACCTTGCAGTGTCTATCTCCTCGCTGGGTGATTACACACCCCACAGTGCCAGCTGGAATGGTTTGCACGGCGACTTCGCTGTCATCAACCAGGTGCCTGGTCACTCAGTAAGACTCAGGCCGGGTTTACAATCTGGCAGCAGTCTCCACAGGCCTTGTCGCCGCGTGTGGCAAGATTACAGGTTTGAGTTGCATAGCACTTGCTATCACAAACCTTAGGTCCACTTCGTTCTTACCCCCGTTTCAGCTGGCCCGGTGTTCATGCCATGTCTGACAGCGTGGGTTCCACTTTTTTTTCTCCTCCACGGAGAGGTTCAATTTCTATGACATGGCAGAAAAGCCGCTGCTGCTGGGGGTCTTTCACATTTTGCTCTGTGGCATGGACCGCTCGGAGCAAAGCCTGGAATACATCCGTGCCTTTGGGCCTCACGCCGCTTACTGGTCGCAGGACAGATCAGTTGTGGCTTCTGCGGCGGTTTTCTTGGCGCCTGCTTTGCTTTCCTGGCTTCTCCCCGGGCCTTTGTTCCCTTCCCCTACCCCCCCCACCCCCCCCTCCGCAGGACACGCAGCTGGACCTGGCCACGTCCGCAAGCTTCGTGGAGTACTTCCCCCGGAAGGGGTCCAGCACCTTGAGATACGGCAACTGGGGCTCGGAGCTGGACCTGGGCCCGCAGAACCCCACCTACCTCGCGGAGCTCACGGAGTTGCAGCTGGCGAGCTGCGTGAGCCTGGAGTACCGCGCCTTGGATAAGCCAGCTGGGGCTGCCTTGGGTTGAACGGAGCAAACGCCGGATTTCGAGCAATGCCAAGCTCGGCTTGGACCATGCAACACAGATTGGAGCGAAGCCAGGCCATATGAGCGATTGAACTTCTAGATGGCCACCCTGTTGTTTGTTGAGCTGAAGCCAGCAAACACAACAGCAAACAAACACACGCAACCTTTTCACAGAATGGTGTCAGACACCAGTTTATACTCAAGCTCCTGTGGTGCACTGTTGCTCGCGTTGATTTGTGGCTTAAGCTTCTTGGTAGCCACTGGTTGTGACCCTGGTTCTCAGTGACAAAGCACACCAGGGCCATGTCTCAATGTGGGCCCGAGGAGATGTAGATCATATTGACCTGCTCTTGGGCTCCATGCTTGCGGATAACGTTGGCGACGTGGGTGACGCGGCGCGGTCCTTCTTCTTTGCCTTCAGCAGCCTGAGGCATTGTGACATGCAGATTGCAAGCTCCAGCACCGTGACTGTGACATCAACCTCAAGTTCCGCAACGGCCACCACCAGGACAAGCACCACCCAAACCATGACCAGCTGGACTCGCACGAAGACGGGGACTAGCACGACTTCTGCCGCCACCTTCTCCACGGCAAAGACCTGGACAAGCCACACTGCCACAACTACCACCCTGACCACAGCCACAGTCACCACCACCACTGAGCTCATCGGGCTTCCCATCTTCGCGAGCCCAGGCGTGAAATCGGGGACTCGCTTCTTGCCATTGCGGGGTATGTCAACGAACAGCTGGGTGAGACCGTTCATAGTTGAACCATTTGAGAGTTGCAGGAGCACAACAGATCAAGATTTGGAGACTAGATCACTTCCACATGCCCATGTCGTAATTTGTTGCCAGCTCCATCGCGGTCAACATCCACAGATTTGAAGGGGCCATTTCCACCTTATGACACGTTCCCGGAGATATGCAATACAGCCTTGCCGCATGCCACAGCAGGTTTTCTTTTGCCCATTGAACTGGCATGGCCTGCATCTGACTTTTGTTTGATTGTCCAGTGTTGAGCGATTACTGCACCCCTGGGTTGTTCATGAGCCTGGAGCCGGGTGTTGCACAAGGTGGTGCCCAGCATGCCCTGCCTGCAATGTGCATCTTGCAATCGGGTGGATAATTTTGCATGGGGTGCTTGCACCGCAGAAGGGTCAAAGAGCAGCTGGCTGTTTTGCGGATGCTTTCACTTTTCACTAAAGCTTAATTTTCCTAAACACCAGGCTCAATAAACGACTCCATAGGCCAAACCATGGTTTGAGCGGCGTGGGTGTTCTCTTGCAATAGGTGACCAGCCCTGGCAAAAGCTGCTGGGCCGTCCTCTCCGCTTTGCAGCGATGTGGCTCTATGTGGGGGACACTCGGCCTGAGGTTGAGGCTGTAGGCTGTCGAGTTTCTTAGACGTAGTTTTCGTCAGTTATCGTTTTTTTTTGGTCCTTTTCGGGGACCCCGACTGGCCAAGGCCGACACGCAAATACGCGTGTTCAATGAGGACGCCCCCCCTTTAAATTTGCAAGTTTCCTTGCCAAGCCCATCCACAGAAGGGCCAGGCCCCTCCATAGCGGATTCAGCTTCACTTTGGAGTCCCGAAGCCCACCACCGCAAGACACAGCGAGCAAAGCAAAGCAAAAGCAAGGCAAGGCAAGGCAAGGCAAGGCAAGCAATTGCTTGCTTGCCTGCGAAGACGGTAGACACTCCCACTCTGCATCACCCCCCCCCCCGGCGACTTGGAGCACTTGGTGCATTCCATTTTGTGGGGCTAGACACAATTGTCCGACTTTGGTGCAGGTTTCTCATAATTTTCTGCCACAATTTCAACTCCGGGAGGCTGGCACATGCCAAGCGTATTTGGCCGCAAGGTGCTACTGGCCATTGCCTTGGTATTGGTCATCTACTGGCTTTGCACTCCAGGGCCATGCAGATGCAGAGGACAAGGGACCTGGAAACGGGGGGAGGGAACATGCTTTAGCAATTCAAGCTCACCAAGCAGGTATGGTAGAATAGAAGATATCACCCCTTGCAAATTGTACCACAGGAAAATTCAAGAGACAAATCTCAACTAGCCGCAAGCGGTGTCGAACTGATATTGGTTGGACCTTGTGGGTGACCTGTGCATTTGCGGTCTATGTGTTTCGTGTTGCAAAATGCGAGGCCCCCAGCACAAGCTCTGAGCAGTTGTTTCGCAGGACGCCGATCGGCACCGCGCACGCTGGTGCGGCTGTAGCCATCCCGGGCGAGCGATGCTCGGCCGCCAGTGGGCCACGGAGAAGATGGCTGTTGGTCTTTCCTCTCACGGAGCTTCACTTGGAATTTTAATAGGGAACCCCCTCCAAAGTGGTTGGTGGACATGGATCCCCACCTAAATGGTGTTTATGAAAGGGCTCCTTATTAGAATTCAGACCCACCTGTCGGTTTTGGCCTAGAGAGGAGCTCTGACGGGGTTCTGAAGTTGAGGCCTTTGAAGGCCTTGCGTTCTTTGCACCTTCCTGGACGGGTGCGAAAGGCTTTGGTTCAGGAGCAAGGACTGATTGGCAACTTTCTGCAGCCTATGAGGAAAGCCAGAAAATTGCCAGGTGGGCAGCCAAACTTACGGAGATTGCGCAAGGGCGTGGTTGACTTGCACAAGTCTCTCAGTCAGGCTTGATGCTTGAGGGGTCTTGCTTTTCTGGGATTTCTATTTTACTGCTGTACTCCTTGCGCAGCCACATGTTGCAGTGTTGCGCGTGTTCCTGACACCCGCCAAGGAGTCCTATGACGACATCTCATAATTTCGCATTTAGCTAACTTAATGGCGGATATGTGCATGATGCTCTTTGCCACGGCAAACAAAAGGCGCTGTGTCAGCCAGCGCTCTGCAAAGCAGAGCTGTGTGGCTGTGCGCTTGGCTAGCTGAGCGAAAGTGCTAGGTTGGCAAGGTCTATCCTTCCTGATGTGTTGGAAAAAGGGAACTACGGAGCCCGTACTTTGCTCCACGCGCACACACGCACACAACCGACCAGATAATTTTTCCTCGGGTGAACAGAAGTGTCTCTGAGCTGCTTGGTGCACCGTCGTGCGAGACATGGACTTTTCTTCCTTCAGTTCTGGACGTTACATGAAATTCAGGCTTGGGCCAGAGACGGTTCAACCTAGCTTTCTACTTTGCTTGCTGAGAAAGAGCCATCGCAATTCTAGTGTCGTCCAACACTTTCGAGCGCAGACCTTGTCGGACTCAACAGAACACCGGAGCACTTGGTGTCTGAACAAGGGGAGTGTCAGATCGTTTGCCAGGATGCCAACGTACGGCCTGTTCCCCAGGACCTCAAAACGTTTGGTGTCTGCACGCGTCAGCGCATACCATGTCAGACACGTTTGGATCATTGAGCGGCAGTGAAGGCCTCTGACTTTCGCCTCAGGGTAACGGCGCTGAAGTGGCTCCTGGAGTCGGTGAAGCTGCAGGTCGCGGGTGTCGCACCGGGTGTGAGCTTGTGGCAGATACGAAGATACTTGAAGCAGAAGGCAGACAGTTCATTGCTACAGCCACCACTGACTGCCAAGTATAGGTAGACAAAAAGAGCGTTCCGCATGTTGTACGGAGCTTGGCAGAAGTCAGAACAGGCCAATACTACATTGCCGATGGAAATGGCAAACACTTCCCAATTCGTTTAAGGCCGCTTCCACACAACCAGATTTGGGCTATGCCTATTTCGGTAAAAAAAAACACGGCAAAAGGCATGTCCCTTTTACACAGGTACAACATGGACAAAACAACTTGTACAGAGTCTTCTTTCAAAGAGAAGGCTTGCAGCAGCTCAACGAGCTTACTTTTGAAGAGAAGACTTGCTGCTGCTGCTGCTGCCGCTGCTGACTGAACAAAGGTGTTTCCAGGGTCCTTATAGAGGTCTCCCCCTTCGCATATTTTTCTACTTTGGGGGGAAGTCATGGGTAGCCTGCTGCTAGATCAAACTGTGTTCCAGACTCACCTGCTCGACCTGCCTTTGGAGCAACTAGTTTGCGGAGTGTTCTTTTCGGTCGCAGAGCCGTCGGCGTTCTTTTTCACTTCGCAGGTGGACTTGGAACGGGAGCCTCAGCCAGGCGGCAATGCAAAGCGTCCCAATGCAGACAAAGCAATCACCCAGTCATCGAGTTCCTCATGAAATGACCACATGCCCCCCAAAGAGGACGCTAGCAGGTCGCCTGCATGCATAGAAATAGAACTCCAGATACATGAAGAATGATTCGAGATCAAGGCTTGGACTTTACGGCAGCTCAGAATCGCCCGGGTTCCCTGCAATTGCTGCCAGGTGAGGAGCGGAGCATCTCGAACCGATTCCTGCCACGCGCCTGCTGTTGGCGCTGCGTTATGGGGGGTTGGTAGAGAATTGCTTCCAGCTTTGCTTACTCAAAAACCGCCGCCCCAAGAGCCGTGCATGTTTGGCGGTGAGTTATTCCTCCTTTGCCTGCGAGCTTCCAGCCTTTCCGGGTTTCAGACTTGGGATCTTGGGGCAGTGATCCGGCTTTGGGTCCCAAGCGGCAAGCTGGCACCTCGAGCCCAGAGATTTGATGCTCTATGCGCCTAGGATGCCCCCGCGGAAAGCGGAGCATGCAAGCGAAGCGGCGCGGGCCAGCGAAGGACAGCGCTGGCTTTTGGGGAGACGGCAGGGTTTGTGCTAGGCTTGAAACTGTGGCGCGATTCTTTTCAAGAAAGTCACGACGGTATTGTTGAGAAAACGATGACTGGGATAGCAAACATACTGTCACATACTGTATACTTTTGCTCTTCAGCAGTTGGGGGACTGAACTCATTTACGAGAAAGGTTGACACAAACAGGTCCTGGCACACGCCTGGCTGCGGCTCGTGCTCACATCCCCGCTTTGGATCCCGGCTCCACTTCGCAGTGCGTGGCTTTCGGCGCTCGATTTGCATGCTGTTCAGCTTTCAGACCTTTGTCTAAAGCAATCCTTTTCGGCGGTCTCCAAATGGGCAGCAACAAGTGGGGTGTTTGATCTTTCCTCTGGCGCGTTTGGGCGGTTTTCCGACAGACGCTTGAGCATTTTGTGCAGAGAATGCTGGCCTTTGTCGCGTGCTGCAGGGGTGTGGAAGGCACCCATGCCCCTGCACGATCCACTTGTCAACCAGCCGCTTGCTTTTCGCAGCAAATGACACATTCAAAGTCTTAGGAGTCTTCTTTCAAAGGGTAGCCCTTGGCAACGAGGAGCTCAGCGTCCCACTCGTATGCTGTGCAGTGGTTGGTCAAATGTCGCCACTGCGGTCACTTTTGCCTTCGCAGCATGTTGCTCGGCGTTTTTCTACACCAGGAGGCTCCGGATCAGCTCAGGGAGGCTGGGAGATGGGTCAATTTTCAGATGCATGCCATTCGGCAATCTCTTTCGCCTGGCGCGGGGATGTTGCTTTCTTATCGACAGCTGAAAAAACGCGGCAGCTGCAGATCCAACAAAATGTCAGCTGATTCACTGGACTTGCTGCCATGCACGGAATTGACATGAATGAAGCCAGGAATTGTCACGCGTGTGGAAAGATCACCTCATGGGCAGCCGAATCGTACTATGGGAGAGTTGTGCCGCATTTTTTGGCCGTGTTCAAGTTTTCAGAATATTCTTCAGCTTGATTGTGAATCATGTCGTGTTCAAGTCAGTTGCGAATATGTCAGATGTGGTCAACAGTCAACCACGAGGAAACCCCAGGCTTGAGTCCAGGTTTCCATCTCCCGGGGCAAGCCATTTGAGCACGGCCAGATGAGTCAAAATGCCAACCTCCGCGCCCAAGCCTCCCATGAGGCCTGCGGCAGCTGGTGCCAGAGCTGCTTCCTGGCGCCCCGGGGCCCAGCGTTGGGGGGGCTTTTCTGGGGGAATTTGGCGGAGGGAACGCGACTGATCTGCGGATTGGCGATGAGTTTGACAGCTGGTCTCGTTTTGCGACAGAAACCAGCTCGGCGATTTGGCTGTTGCTCAGGGCCTGGTTCTGGGCACTTCTTTTTGGCAAGAGGTGAATGGTTTGGGACGGAGGCACTCACCGAATTGCTGTTGGATACAGATAAATCCAAGAGAGCCGACAGCGATTGCCGAACGTCACGCCGAGCTTGGACGAACCGACTTCCAAAGGCAGCGCCACCCTCCTGAAGCCAAGCTTGTCCCCTCCCTATTCACAGTCAGTAGTCGAGGGAACAGCCCTATGCCGTACATCAAACAAGATAGCCGAGAAAGGATACCAGCTCTTCAGGCCCTTTACTGCTTGGATGACGGCGAGGGCACTATCCAGCAAGAGGCTGAGCAGGCAGCGCGGAGGAGTGAATGCTTCTGGCGTGAACGTCTGACCTACTTCAAGCAGAGTATCTTGTCACCTCCATCTGAATTGATGTCATAGGAGCTGAGTGATTGGACAAGAAATTTAGTTGATTGTTCTTGCAGGGCTTGAGCCCAATTTGGCCTCACCAACTTTTTCAGACGGGGAGCGCCATGCACCCACGGTGAAAACAAGCTTCGGCCCTGAGGTTGAGACAGAAGAGGGTAAGTTTAGGACTGGTCGGAATCGGAATGGTTTAGGATTGGTTTGGGATTGGCGTGCTGATGTAGGGCTGGCTTGGGGTTGGTTTAGGGTTTGTTTGAGGGTTAGCTTAGGGTGGTTTGGGGTCGGCTTAGGGTGGCTTAGGGTTGGTTTCGGGTTGATCCGAGCTTTCAGAGCTTGTCAAAGGAAACCAAAGGCGATGAACTCGTTGCCGGCCCCAGCTCGAGGTCTTGGGTTGGTTGAGCCCTTGAGTTGCAGGTAAGACCACCTAAACCTCGGGAGCTCAGCTTCTCAGCATACTAGAACGGCTTTTGGTGTGATCAAGGTGCAGACTTCAAAGAGATCATTTCAGGGGGGCTGAGCCGAGCTCGCAGGCCAATGCCAAGCTGCGCGAGGCGGCCTTGAACCTGGAGGGCGCCTGCCCCAGCCCAGCTGCTGAGGGATCGGGCTCGAAGGCTCATGGCGAAGGCCGACGGCACGGAAGGCGTTTGCCCCACAAGCAGTGGCAACTTTAGAACTGAAGCCTCTGGTGTCTGCCCGGTTCTGAGTCCTTGCAGTTGGATCTCATTTTCCAATCAGACAAAGACATCAATGATAGACGTGGTGTTCTGGCGTGGTTGACGATCTCAAGACATGCTTTTCTCACAGACGCAGAAGATCGCAGGCGCTAGGCTTGCTTGGTTTGGGGCCGATCGATTGGGTCCAGGCTTGGAACATGTGGTTACGCATCATGAACAGCACGCACGCGGAGTCAACGGCTTCAGGACCATGCGTGTTGCTGTTCCTTTTGATTTCTCGACTTCTGTTCTGAGTGTACTGCCTGACGCCTTCCCAGGGGATCTTCCGGTGGAGCCCGTTGCTGGCGCTGTGATCAGTGCGATGTCAGATGTCGGGGGACAGGAGATGACGCTTCGGAAAGCAATGGGACCACCTCCAAAGTGGTCGGTGGACATGAATCCCCACCCAACTGTGATGTGCAAACGGGTCCCCCATTAGCATTCACAGCCAGATATATGAGCGGACTATCCCGATGAACATTTGGGAAGCACTGATGTTTGTTCCTCACATCACCATTTGTTCTGTCGTGGGTGTCACAGCCAAAGCACAGCTTGGGGGTAAGGCCGGCGTGCCGCCTTAGCAGGGATTTGAGACACGTGTGCATTGCGCAATGTTGCAGAACATTTGCCAAATGCAGTTGGGACCCTGTGGCTGGGATCCTTTGATTTGCGGCGCGACTGTTGCAGCTTGATGCAGGAGCCCTCAATACCAGCTTGCGCGATCACACAGGGAATGACAGGAACGTGCATTTTGTCTTTGAGGAGAATCAAGCTCACCAAGAAGCAGATTAAGCAGATTCCTTTGGCGACAATTGAGCCGCGCCATAAACCCTGACAATACAAAGTAGTAAAGGGGGGTGTCCTATAGAATCCCCGCGAAAGCCAAACCGCAGGCCGCGAAAGCTTGCGAAAGCTTATCGCGAAAGAAACCAAAGAAGGTCCCGCCGCGAAAGACCCGCGAAAGCCTGCATGCTGTGTGACGGTCCGCCGCGAAAGCGTCGCGAAAGCAATTCTAAAGAAACCAAAGCCCGCGAAAGCAAAACATTGGGGCGCGAAAGCATCGCGAAAGGGTCCGCGAAAGCAAGTTTATAGGACCGCTTTTTACACAAGAGTATTTGGCACGGCTCAATTGTTCAGGCTTGGAACACAAGGCGAGCTCAAGGCAGAATGCTTCAAGTCAGGGCTGTTCAACACATGTTGGCCAACTTTTCTGCCCGTTTTTGTACTTATTCCCATGTTCAACACATGTTCAACACATGTTCAACACATGTTCAACACATGTTCAACATGTGTTTGTTTTCCTTTTTTGCGCGCTTTTTCCCGGGACCTTGGCCTCCGCCATGCCGGTCCCCACGCCGGCCCCGAGCCTCGAAGAGGCCCTGGGCCGGTGGAGCGCCCAGCTGCGCGCGGAGCTGCGCGCGGACGTGGTGCGGCTGGAGGCGCGGCTCAAGGCGCTGGAGAAGCGCCTGGACGTGGAAGGCGCAAATGGAGGCAGAGTGCCCGCGGAGGGGGGGCGGACCTCTTGAATGCGGATTGCCTTCGGAGATCGATTTGTCACCATGATTGATTCTCCGGGGGTATTGAGGAAAGGATGCCCTCTTCACCCCTTCACCCTTCACTTTTCCCTTTGTCCTTTCATTCATTGATAACATCTCTGCGAGCTTTGGTTAGCACTCTGCATCTGGATCATTTATGCGCATAGTGATCACACTCCACATTCAATGCTTTTCTTTGTTTGAACACGCCGGGGACAGTTCTCGCTGCATGTTCATGTGGCCGACCAGCGCAAAGACCTTTGATTTTGGGCCTCGGCTGCTTCGGCTTGTGACTGGGCTTGGCAGGAGCACTGGAGCTGGCAAAGCCTGCACCGAGTCTGGAAGGCAACCATTTGACAAACGAGTCCTTGGAGGCTGAGTTGGAATTCCAGGTTGCCGTTTTCGACGAGTCCGAGTCCAAGGTCGCACCCGTTGCAGTGGAACCGGAAGCCGCACCCGAAGAGGAGGGCCTCGTCCACTTTGGCTCCAGCGCCTGGACCTTCCCGGTGGTCATCGGCCTAGCACCCGCCGGCCCCTGGGACGTCACCTTTGCCATCATGCTGTTGCTGCTGAATCTGGGCATGCAGGTCTGTTCCATTTCAAAAGGGAAGAGAAGAACATGGTCTCTGTCATTCCATTTCAAATGGAACAAAACACATGCTCATCAGAGCATTGTTTCAGGCTGCAAACAACTAGAAGATGGGTGGCCCGAAAGCATCAGCAGCGGCGGCAAGTTCTCCTAGCAATCCTAGCAAGTTCTCCGCGCAGTTGCGCGTCTGAGCAAGTTGTTGGCGCGAGTTCCTCTGAGCAAGTTCTCCAAGCAAGTTCTCTGTGCAAGTTGCTCTGAGCAAGTTGTTGGCGCGAGTTCCTCTGATCAAGTTCTCCAAGCAAGTTCTCTGTGCAAGTTGCTCTGAGCAAGTTGTCGGCGCGATTTCCAGCCGGAGCAGCGACAGTTTACTTCGCGTACTACTTTCGTACTTAGAAGTTGCGATTTTCCAGCCGGAGCTGCGAAAGTGTACTTCGCGCTCAAAAGTTGCGACGGAGCTGCGAAAGTTTACTTGCGTACTACTTTCGTTCTTAAAAGTTACGATTTTCCAGCCGGAGCTGCGAAAGTGTACTTCGCCTACTAATTTCATACTTAAATGTTGCGATTTTCCAGCTGGAGCTGCCGCGGACCAGGGGGGAATCGAACCCGCGACTGCGCGATTGCGAAAGGCGCCACAGCGAGAGCGCGTCGACACGCACGATCCCCTTGCAAAAACGCAAAAAACACCCTCGAGTTTTTGCCCCTCGACCAAGGCGGGCGCCGTAAGAATCGCAAAAACCTCGAGATTTTGCACCTCGACCACGCCGATGCCCGCAGAGGGTCGCGCGGGCACCGCAAGTCGCTCGACCACGCCGATCCCCGCAGAGGGTTCATCCGCGCACCGCAAAAAATGCAAAAACAAATGAGTTTTTGCACCTCGACCGCGCCGATCCCCGCAGAGGGTCGCGCGGGCAACGCAAGAATCGCAAAAAAACTCGAGTTTTTGCACCTCGACCACGTCGATCCCCGCAGAGGGTCGCAAACCCGATCGACGATCAAAGTCCTGCCCCGGCGCCCTAGAAAGCTAAACTTAACTTGCATAGTTGCTAACACTTGGCTCTATGCGCTTGGCTCTATGCACTTGGCTCTATGCACTTGGCTCTATGTACTTGGCTCTATGCACTCGGCTCTGTGCACTAGGCTCTATGCACTCGGCTCTATGCACTTGGCTCTACGCACGGCTCTATGCATTTGGCTGCATGCACTTGGCTCCATGCACTCGGCTCTATGCACTCGGCTCTGTGCGCTCGGCTACATGCACTTGGCTCTATTTGCACTTGACTCTATTTGCACTTGGCTCTATTTGCACTTGGCTCTATGCACTTGGCTCTATGCGCGGCTCTTTATTGACTCTGCGCAAGTGATTCTATGCAAGTTGGTCCGAGAGCTCCATGCTTTCGGGAATAAAATGACAAAATGTTCATCAGAGCATCTTTTCAGGCTGCAAACCAAAAAAAAACATGCTCATCAGAGCATCTTCTCGGACATTTTCAGATTCCTGAGCTTCGAACACTACCGAGTCGTTCTCCCCTTCGAGGCCATGTTCTCTTATATCATCCTGGGGGAGGACTTCATGGGCCCCGAGTTCGCCTCCCACGTGAGCGACGCGCGGCGCTGGCGCACCAGCATCGCGCACGACCACAAGCGGCGTGGCTGAAACCGGCTGCGACCTTTTGACCGGACCGTTCCAAGGCTTAGAATGGATTTCAGAGATTCTCTTTGAGAATTATGTGTGGGTAGAACTAGCCAGCTCTGGGAAAGCGATCAGCTGGGAGTTCCGATATTTGATGCCATTTTGAAGAACGAGCTGCTTGCATAGGTACATGGACCTGGCGGCGACCAGCTTGGTCTCCCGCGTTTGTGGCCTGGATGGATCTCTGATCCTGTCCACGAATCAGGCAAACCTTGTGGGGGACATCAACAGCTTTCTGGGTTTGCGCCTTGGGCAGTTCTCCCCAAATGCCTTCCAGCCGGGGGTGCTGCTGTGCATGCTCTGCATTCTGCTCTGGAGCCTTTGTGTCTACAAGGAGAGTTTCAGTAGCGAGAAACCGGGGGAAATTGCTGAAGCTGTGTAGGCCGCTGGGTCTGCGTCCGGCCAGGAGCTTCGAAACGTTTGGCACACCTTGGAGGCGTTGCTTCAGATCCCGCGGACGAAGCAGTCGATTTTCCGGGAGAACATGCTGCATGGACTGTCAAAGGCGAGGCATTGATGCCACAGCCCGTGCAACACACCAAGCATCCACAACCTCCACGCATCAACATCAATGCGCTGTAGGGGCATTAGGGCATCAACTTCTGTTCGTCGAAAGAACTGTCGTGGGGCCTTGCTCGGCTTGACATGCTGCATGAAAGAAAACGCAGGAGATATCCATGCCGGTTCTTGCTGCTCAAGCAAGCCATGGGCAAGCTTCTTTGCTTGGAATTTCACTTTAATGTGTGGCAATCGTTTCTGTGATGTGAGGCACTGGAGGATCGTGCTACCCTCGTTGAATTGGATGTACTGCCTGCCTTCAGGGTCTCAGGGTGCAGCGTGTCGCGCCTGCTTGGATCCTTCTGGGGGTTGCTTTGTCTGTGGGCATGCAAGGAGAGAGGGTTTGTTGCCAGGGCAGTGCTGTGCTGTCACAGAGCATGACCATCCTGGTGTCTTTTAGGAGAATTTGCCTGTGAGGCACCATTCCTGCTTTGCACTGCGTCGCGAAACCATATGGACCAACTTAACTCTGGCTGTTAATGAGGATGCTGCATGCTGCTTGTTTGCCTCTGGCTTCAGCCAGCCTTCACTGTTCCCTGTTCCTGAAAAGGACAGCAACACGTGCGCAAGCAGAAATTGCAGCACACTTGCCTTGGTGCGGGGAATGGGGGACCCGGCCAATGCTCGCCGCAGGGCCGCCTGAAGATGCTGCTATTCACCTTGCTGGTGCGCACCTTGATCGCTTGCGTGCTGCTGGTGAGCGGGATACAGTGGCTCGCCAAGACCACTTCCATCACTGAGCTGATGCTCAACGCGGTGGCGCTCAACGCCATCCTCGACATCGACGAGTTTCTGTTTGCCGGCTTCACCCCCGTCTCCATCCAGCTCGCCGTGGATAGACTGGAGCCCTGTAGGGTCAAGTACAGCTCGTGGCGCAGCCAGGTGGAGTCCTGTTTGCTATTCGTCCTGCTGGTAGGCACTGTGATGGTGCCTTACTTCCTCCTGCTAGAACCGCAGGGCGAGCTAATGCTGGCCACGAAGATGGAGATGTGTGGCGGGAATCAGACTTTTGTGGTTGGCAAAAACCAAGACACTCAAGTGATCGTGGGGTTAAATACCGAAGCCCTTGGTGCGAACCAAGCCAGATTGCTACAGGAGGCAGTCCAAAAGCACATTTGGGCAAGTGACCAGCTTGGTGGCTACATCTCCTTTGTTGGGAGCAACTCTGTATTCAGCCGGGATCTTTCCTGGAATATGGAAGAGGAAGCTGCACAGTGGACCATCTGCCCCGAATCAGACGTTCTGACACCAGGAGGATTGATGTACCAGGCTGGAGTCTCCCAGAATTTTGAGTCTTAATTGTCGGCGAGCCGAAGTATCGAGCCCACGCTAGTGCCAACTCACGTCCCTGAAGGACCCCTTTGTCTCCGCAATCATCACGAACCGCTTGCGCTCTGCCAGCCTGGGCCTGGGCTTTGCGGGTGCGGAAACCTGCGCAGAGGTGGCCCATCTCTGCGACGTGCCGGAGGCGCGGTTGCTGCGGCTGATGTGCGGCGTCACGTGCCGTTGCGCGAACCCTGCGCTGCTTGCCCGCACTCAGCGCGTTTGCGCTCGTGCTTGGATTCGGTGAATGTTATTTATGGGCTTCAACATGTTTGCAGTGATGCACAAGACCGGATCCAAATGAATGCCCGTTTTGAAAGGATTATACAGCCCTATCCGAGGCTCAACATGCCAAAAGGAGGGAATGATTGACGTTCTTGATTGGTCTAGGTTGCCAATATCAAATGGCACTGGCAAGCCACCTTCAAAGCCTGCTAAGAGAAACTACTGGCGGCGACTTGATGGTTGGCAGCATTTCAGAGGGCCAGTTGCCAAGACTGCAGCCCAATGTATTTGTTGTCAGTTGCGACCGACTTCTTGCAAAGGGTGTGGCCAAGAAACCTGAAGGGGACCTCATGGTTGATAAAGCCCATCATTTCACATAAGGTTACAAGGCAATTCTTCTGGCCTCCATCTGATCTTGTTTTGCCATCTCCATCGTCATGAGCAGGCTCACCGCAAACAAAACAGGCCGCCCACCCATGAAAGCTGCCCCCAGGTCGTCGCCTTGGTTCAAGACCAAGCAGCACGGCTGCGCCGACAGTTGCACCAACATTGCCAGGGCTGCGTTGAGTTCCTCGCCATGTCAGGACAAGGGGCAGGAGCGCCCCGGGGGGGGGCGGGTCCTGACATTTTGTTTTGCAAATGTCATGCTGCCCTAATTCCTGTGAGGCCCGGGACCAAACCTTGCCTTTTGGGCACTCAGACCTGCTGACTAGTCCCAGATGCCAGCCAGTATGAGATCAACGTGTTGAACTGCTTTGGGCATTGGTGGAAAGCCTGCATGACATTGCATGACTCTCGCAGGATGAGTCTTGGCGAAGCATGTGGGACAGCTACATGCCATCTTTGTCGGCATTCTACAACTCCAACATCAGCGAGGGCGTTCTGGGCCCGCCGTTGCTTGGCAGAGGGGCTGTGACAACAGGATTCCCGTACGGGCAAGTGGGACATCAAGGCTCCACAAATCAACTTCTTGCATGACGTGAAACTTTCCCACACGAGCCTTTCACCTCACTGACTCTGACTGTGGCTTGTGGGGATGAACAAGGCGCAGTGCTTGTGCAGGGTAGTTTCACGTGCTACTAGGGATGCTGATGCAGGGTGCTGGTGCATCTTGTCTGTCTGTCCGTCTTATCTTTCTTGTCTGTGTTGTTCTGTCTTGCCTGTCTTGTCTGTCTGTGTTTGTTTGTGTGTTTGCTTGCTTGCTTGTTCGTTTGTTTTGTTTGTTTGTTTGTTTGTTTGTTTGGTTGTTTGTTTGTTGGTTTGTTTGTTTGTTTTGTTTTGTTTGTTTGTTTATGTATTTATTGGTTTGTTTGTCTGTGCGTGCCGAGTGTGTATGCTTTGCCTTATTCAATTGAGATGCCTTTCGAGCCGTGAAGCCATCGGGAGTTTAAGTGTGTGTGTGTGTGCGCGTGTCTGCCGGAACCGTGCTGAAGCCTTTTGCCGACAGTCTTCCGTAACACGGTGAACCTGAGACTTAGAGCTATTTCAGGGCCAACGATGACACCTAGCTGACGTGCGTGATATCGAAAGGAGATGTTCTTGCGACCTACCTACTCAGAGTCAGAAGTGATGATGTTTTCTCGTTTCTTCTTTTGTCGCTGTCTTGTTGAGTTGGTGACCTGTTGTGTTGATGCTGCTCCGCTCTTCGTTGTCAGCACCAACGCGCTTGACATGCTAGCTTCCTCGTGTAAGCCCACGGCCGGTCCGACATGGATCGTCGCAGCGGTTCGAGGTGACAGGAGTTTGCACCTTGTGACTGGCCACGTTGCTGCAATCTGCATCCGTATTTGCTGCAGTGTGATCTTGGGTCAATTGTTTTTCGGCTCTTCTGAAGCCAATCTAAACTTTACCCCTGAATTTGTCCGCGTCAGCTTGTCTGTGAACCAACGTGCCCGAAATCTGAGTAGCCCAGCGGACGTTCTCCAAATGTGAGCAGTGACCGCCTTCTGTGTGTTATTTTTTACTGTGCATTGCGTGCAATCAAGTCTTCTGAACATTGCGGAAGCAGAGGTTTTCCAGTCAGGGGCTGCAACAATAAGCTTGCCGTTTTAGGCGTGGCTTCCAACCGATGCAACCTTTTGGTTCCAGGGCCTTCCGAAGCGTGCCAAGGATGATAAACATCACCCAGACGATCAAAGAAGTGGGGTGTCCGGCCTTGGCGGTGCCGGCGTTGGCGCAGGATCTGGCCACTGGGGCGCTCTGGTGCCGAGGCCATCCTCCCCTCTACCGGCCCCTGGCCTGGGCGCCTCGCAGGATGGATTGTTTTTTTTTTAGCCTTCAAAACCGGGTGGTTCCCTTCTGGTTTTCCAAGCGCCGAAAAGCCTCAAACGAGACACACCTGTGTGGAGTGGGGCCGTTGAAAGGGATAGGCGACCATGTCGCTCGCAGAATATTTCAGGGCGGCGCCCCGCACCAGCGCGGTCTGTCCGGCAGGAGAAGGTTCGGCCCCTGGATCAGGTTCATCAAATCATTAATTGAAGCTTCCAAGAAGAATGCAACGGAGGTATCGAAGTGGCCACGCCACACTGAAGGCAAGATGTCAGGGGCGGCGCAAAGTCTTGACATCTATGCATCCATATATCGGAGCCTTCGACGCGCAAATCAATTCTCTTGGATGCGTCGGCGATTCCGGCCATGTAGACGCTGACTGGCTTTGAAGGTCTTGCACGGAGCAGCATGTAGCTGGGCCTAAGCAGAAGAGCGGGGCCCATACTCGATCCCTCTGAAGCCATTAAGGGCCTGCAAAGCTGGACATAGGCAATAGAGCTGAGGTAGTCTGCGGAGGAAGCGAACCCCCATCGTGCCCGGAAAAAACAAAAGTGCGTGCAGAACATCCCCAGCATCACCCCACTCATCCAGGAGCAGGCGAGCCTCAAAGGCGCCAAAGCACCAGTCTCAACATGGTTAGACAGGGGCAGGCATTGAGCTGTTACTTCAACAGTGATGTTAAAGTGATGTCAGACCTCCGGGGGGGATCCTTTTCGGGCACATTTGCGCTCAACACTTGCCTGTGTTTAAGCAGTTTGAGACTGGCGTTTTTGGCGCCTTCACGGGCAAGTATTGCCACCCTTCCCAGGCGCCTTCCCTCCAAGCACATGGTCGGCGGATTTGATTTGAACAGGAAGCCAAAAAAGAGCAGCCATTGGCATGCAGCTGCCTACACACAAAGGACGGACATGACTAGAATAGGAACCCATATCATCAAGGTTTGTGAACACCACATTGTGACATGATAACTACTGTATTGGAGTGGTTCATCCCAGGTACATCCAAACATCACGACTGATTCATTGGGCTTGCAAAGAGCAGCAATGGTTCTGTAGCTCCAATGCATTCCATTTGTTCTTGGACTGAACATATTTTTGCCGTATGCCTTGCTATTCCATGGGTGTAACACCATCAGTTTCTTGCTTTCTCATAGCAACATGATACCCCAAGCCTTTTGTCCTGATTTGCTTCCACAGCGGCCTGCCTGAATTATGTGACGTTTGCAGCTTTTCGCCCCGGATGCAGCATGTTTGAGCCACTATTTGTTGCCTGTCCGCCATCGCCAACGTGCCACGCCCAACTCGGAGCGGCAACCTTTTGGGGGCACACCGCTCTGGCTTCGCTGGCCTTTGCTTTTTTCTTGGCCCATCTGAGGTTTGTCCAGAGACCTGCGGCTGCATGTCAGAACCGACACCTGACTACTGCCCTGGCAGTTGCACCGTTAATGCGAGCGCCGCGACGGTCTGAAGCACAGATCGCAAAGTGATCGCATTTGCTCCGCGGAAAACAGGAGTATCAACATAGTCTTGTCTGACGACAATGTTTCTCATACTCAGTCTTCCCTCTCGGACCTAGACCCGATATCAAGCAGAGAGTGGCTTTTGGCCCAACCTCTGGCCAGATGATGACGCATGGCGCTGGACCGAGAAGACATGTTTTGTGCGCCCATGTGATTCTTAGCATGGGTTTGGGTAGACCCCTTCAAGATCAGGCGTTATGACTCACGAGGAGCGCAGCGAAGAAGTTCTCCTGAAGTGTTTTGGCCGGAGGCTCAAGCAATGGCCTCAGAAACCGGTACCGCGCTTTTCCCTATTCACCCGCGGCACAGCTGGCCACAAATCCCGGTATTCGGCCAGCCAAGGTTCTTGTAGAGGATAATGGAAACCTCCAAACCACCAGCTTTCAAGTACACTGATTCGTGACCAACCGGAATCGATCAAGCCCAACTGCAGGAGGAGGGTGGATTCCTACATATGGTGGGTCGTTTTTGCAACTAGAGCAGGCTACTTTGAAATGAAGTCAAGTCATGATTGTAAATATACTCTGCTAGAATGTATTTGGGCCGTACCACAATACCTTCTGGGCATTGTTTTCTAGGCCTTGGGTCTGCGAAATCGACGCTCGAATGAGATACCCGCTTTTGAACGCCGAAACGGAAGCTTAGGCTAATCACGGATCGGTTTGCAAGATCTGTCTGACAACTCTGGCTTAAAGACATGGATTCCTAGTTTCCCTTGATGGTTTCTGTGCCCAATTTTGGGGTAGTGGAAAACAGATTAGATTGACGGGGTCCAACTTGTTTTGATTCCTTGCACCTGCCAACGCCGTGTGCATCATATCAGCTGACTTGGCCACGGGTGGTTTTATTTTAGATCGGCTGGTCCCGAGAAGCAGAACCCGCGCGCTGACTGTGCGTTGAGGGTACTTGGTACTAACATGTATGTACATATTTTTGTATATAGCGCGCTGGATGTTTGTGCTTTACCCTGGCCTCAGACAAAAGATGAAGAGGGTTGAAGAAAGAACGAGAACGAGGGGAGATAAGAGAGAAGAAAGCACATAAGTTACATAAGACACGACTGAAGCCTCGGCTCCGACTAGCCATAGCATGCTGGGCCAGGTTTGTGTATACACTATTTGTCGTTTTGGACTGACCAACTTTGGAGTGTTTTATTGTGGAACCTTCATTGATTCTCCACTTTTGCCGGTTGTGGTGGGCCCACTTCTCAAAACTGCACATACAGGAGGCTTGGGACGAAGGCGCTTACAGTCGCATTTGCGTGCTTCAAACAAGTCAGTTTCTGTTCAGTCTTAAATGATTGGCCTGGTTGAGCTTGCCTGAATTGGACAAACAAACCATTTCTGTATGGGACTTGAATAGTCATTTGGACCGGGTTGGCATTCTGATTGCTGCGCCTAGACTGGGCTGAGCTTCTACTAGAGAGGCTGGTATGCGGGAGCTGAGTTGATTTGCCACAATCAGCAGCACTTTCTTTGCCCTCTTCATTCCCCAGCGAGTTTGGAGCGCTTATATTGAGGGCTAAGCTTGGGCTTTTTGGCTGGACCTAAACACTGCCCTACAGCGGGACCCCACCTGGCCCAGCAGTCGTTTTCCGTTTTCCATTGATATCAAAATCGAGGGCCGGGGCCAGGCAGCCGGAAGGTGATGTCACGCTTGTTGGTCACCTGTGGTATGCATCCAGCATACTCAATGAGGTCGGCCATTGTATCTCCAGAGTGTTCCGTGCTCCAACATCAACGGGCCAACCATTGTGCTCATGCCGAGTCAGCGCGAGCATCATTCAATTGCTCACTGCCAAGGCTTTCACGCAAGTCTGAACCAGACGCTCACAAATCCGCAAACACGTGGGGACCAGCCCATGGCTTTGCATCAGATCTCGCGATTGGGAATGCGCCAGGTGCCCAGCAAAGGTGGTCAAGCCACAGGCGGGGGGTGCTCAAAGCTTCCCATTCCTTGAGCAAAGAAATACATACCCACCGCTTTGCTCAGAGTGCTGGCAGCGTTGGGCCACTCGTCCACAAGCTGGTCGGTGTGTATGCCCTTGCCGAGTCCCTCCGGCTGTTGAGCAGTGAACCATTCTTTGTGAACTCCATGCTTTGACCCGGCAGCCATTGGCAGCCTTTGGCAGCCCCAGTGTTTTTCCTCGCTTTGCAGGTGCGGGACCGCCTGGCCGGCAGCGCGCTCAAAGTGTTGCTGCGCAAGGAGGACGAGGCCGAGCGCTAGAAAAGCCCTCGAGTCGCGAGACCAGAGGATCTGACTCAATCGGACCTGGCTTAAAGGAGCCTGCGATACGTTTGGACGGAAGGGACTTGTGGCATGGGCACGACCGACTGGCCTCCAACACTTTTGCGTGACGGGATTGTCCTTGAACCTTTCCAGAAGCTGTGAATTGGTTCATGAGAGACTTTTCTTGAGCTCAGGCCTCCATGTTGAAATGTTGGAGGTTCAGATGCTCATGTATTTAAGTCTTCGATGTTACTTTTCGTGCGGCCGGAGACCGGCTGAATAGTTGGAGCTGGTCATTTCGCTTTTTGACCATGTTTGCAAGGCTGTCAAGCATGCGCCCTGGCTAAGCACCACGAGGTGAGCCCACATGAAAGCGCAATGACTCGCGCTTGCATGTTATCAAAGCAAGAACAGCAAACCCAAGTTGCAGTTGCTCGCTTGTTTGCGCTTCCCTCTCCAGCGTCGAGGTTTCTTGTCTCAAGTTCCTACGGGATCAACGGGGAACCGGCAGTCGGCTGGCAGGTGGTGTCTCGCGCCCTGGGCTTCATGGCGAAGCTCACGGCCACTGGCGAACAGCAGGAGGAGAGAGGCCAGGATGGGGCTTCGTTTTTTTTTTTAAATCATTTTTTTTCTCTCTCTTTTTTTCTTTTTCTTTTCTTTCTTTTTGTTACATATACTACTAATATATATATATATATATACATATATATATATATATATAAATGTATATATATATATATATACACGCATTATTCATAATATGTGTATACCCGGATATATCAGTTTAGACATGTAAACACAGGTGTGTGTGTGTGTGTTGCCTAGGATGCTTGGTGAAAAGGATGCCCGAAGCAAACAATGCCTGGCTCCCGGGAATGATGGGGCTCGACTGACTCTAGAACAGTCTTTCAGCTATACTTGCACTTGGGCTGGCGACAGATGTTTGCAACTTCTGCTGTCGTTGGCTTTCGATGGGGGGGGGTGGGGCGTGCCAGCTGGCCCGTTGGTTCTTGGCTCTCGCAACAGCGGTGGCGCGGTTTCGTTGTTCTGAGCAGCGGCTGCAGGTGATTTGCTGGGCAACATGTGCCAGCAGCTTTTCCGGCTGATGAAGGAGCAGCCCAGCTTGTTGGAGAGCTGGGGGCCTCGGATAGCGAGGCTGGTCGAAAGTTTCGAAAGCTGGAGCGCCAGAAGCACTGGCACTTTCATATCAATAGGTTGCGCTGGCCTTCATTCTGGGAGAGTGCATGCCTGTGTTAGTGGCTGAAACCCAGGGCATGCAAGATGGGGTTGAGTAAACGTGTGCCTGTGAAAGCTGTCTCATTCAGTCCGCTTCTGCTTTGACAAGACTTGCATGCACCACTTTGTTCCCACAAAATCAGCATGCAGGGACTTGGTCAAACCCAGGGGCCCTTGTTTGATTCATTGTAAAGAAGAAACTGCTCTCTGAAACCAGCCACCTTGCCAGTGTTGTCGTTGTGTTTGTTGCTCAGCTCTTTTCTGAGCATATTCCAATGTGTTCTTGCTCACGGATTTGGCGTTTGCAGCTTCTTTGGCCACACTATCATGAAGCCTTAGATCGAAATCATTTTCAAGTCTGCTCTCGCACACCGAACTCCCACCCGAAACCAAAGCGACATGAGCCAGACACCAACTCTATCCCAAATCAACCCTGATCAGTATCCTGCAACCTCAATCCAAGTCTAACCATTCCAACATCCAGATAATTGCACTCTCTCACGCGAGAAACCCACGTTGAACCAGCCCAACACCCAATCATAGCTACTGTTTTTTTAGCCCAAGACGAACATGCTGGTTTTTCCGTGAGTTCTCCACCGGTGCAGTTTCCCCAGCCCCCGGCCAACACACAGGTCGAGGAGGCCTCATCGTGCGGAAGATCTGCGGAGGAGCGGGCGGCGTCGCTTGCCTTTGCCGCGTTTGCCTTTTTTGGCGTTGTGCCCAAAAGGAGCAGCAGGACAGGAGTTTGGTGTCTTTCCTATCATGTTTTGAGATATTTGCGCAGACATCATGGAAGGTCAATTAGCTTTGGTAGTAGGTTGCTATTGCAACATCTGCCAGTTCGGTGGGCTGTTTTCACCCCTGACCTCCCTGTTTCTCGGTTGCTGCATTGTGTTAGATTTACACTGTCTCTGCTGCAGGCCCTTCCCAGCAAAATCACCTTCCGCGTGTGGACGTGGAGCGCTTCTTTGCCATGCTCCTACGAAGCAGACACTTGGGAGCTGCTGGATGTCGTGGGCATCGCTAGTACGTGAAAGGCAACATTCAGAAATGGGGGAACTGCTGGTGGATCGATCAGCAGAGTTGGAAGTCTGGGGATTAGGCCTCTTGTGATTGGTTCACTGCCTTGGCGCTTAATGTTTTATTCTTGCCAGCTGCTTTGTGCCTTTGTTTGCGCTCTTTTTGCCGGTTTTGTTCAAGCATCGCCTGAAGCTTAAGCTTGCGCTCTCTCTTAGATCAACCATGTTTGGAGTTCGAAATCCATCTCTGGACTAGAGAAAGCCCTGAACAATCAACTCGGCTGGTGGCAAGGCCTCAGTCTGTTTATGGCAGATTCATGCTTGGCAGAGCTTTGCCCTTGTTTGTGCTTTGTCTTGAGATCTCACGTTCTGACTTTGTATATTGAGGGCACACCATGTACCAAGACCAAGCCATCTAGAGACATGGCTCAGTCATCAGGCAAACACGAAAGATCATTTGGGTTCGGCTGTTTCCAAACTCATGGAGCCACAGTTCGATTCTGTCCAAAGCTTTGCTTCGCAGGGGAAGGCAGCATTGGCAGATTCCTTGTTTTTGATTGTGTGTGTTTGGGGATGCCGTGATAGGAAGATGTATCAGCGGATTGGCTTATCATGGCTTCGTGAACTTTTGCTGTGCTCGTTGACAGTTGTTGCCTACCACTTGGCTGAGGCCACGGCCGCGGCTGCTGTAGAAGTCGAGGAGGAGAGAAATGGTTCGAGATACTTTGACAGGCTGGCAAGGCTAGGGTCAAGCTGTGATCGCTTCGAACCCGTCTTTCCTTGCATTAGGTATATTAGCAAGAAACAGGAACTAGGTCAGCTCGCGCCTGTGTAAGAGTGGCCTGGCTTTCCCTGCACCAGAATTCGCAGAACCGTGCGACCTCTAGATTTGGCAATGCGATGAGCTTGCGAGCGCGGACACAAACTCGCAGAACTGTTTGGGAGCCAGCAGAAGCCTTGCCGGCTGCTTGTGCCCAATCAAAACTGTCCATGCGCGCAAGCAGCACGCAGAAAGCTGCCGCCACACGGGGTCTGCGATGCGATAGTTTTCACGCGCGCTGCCGAGCAGAGCCTTTCTTTGAAGCGATGTGAACCCACACCAATGTTCCTCCCACATGTAAGCAATTCTCGCGTCTCATCAGACACACTCAGCGGCCGGACAGATCACGGAACACTGAGCTGCGTGGGGAGAATCTAACTGGCGAACGTCTTTCTTCCAAGCGCAGCACAATGGCATGCGCAAGCAGCCAGGCCGCATCAACTGCGGTGAACATTGCAATACGTTGCGTTTTTGCAACAGGCTCCACGCCTGCAACTTAGTATTTTGTGGTCTGCAACAACACATATTCTGTTTTCTGTGTCTTGCAACGAGTCGTGTTCCGCATTCCGTATTCTCGGTGTGTTCCGTGTTCTGCAAGCTGATGTACTTGAAGCCACGTCCGTTATTACCCCGCGCCCCCTTAGACCCTTCCTGTTAAGGCGCCTTTGTCTTCAAGCTACAAACAGAACTAAGCCACCGGGCGCTTAGCGACGAGCTGGGCAACTACATGGTACAATGTTGTGCTGGACACTCCCTAAACGTCTACTGTGAAGACACAGCCCGGATTTGGCGCATTTTGAGCAGAGAGTGAGGGTGATTGCGTGAGGCTCAGTAGGGGGTGTTTGCAAACAATTGCGACAAGCGCAACGGGGCAAGAGGAATACGTGCCGGCATGTGCTTGGGCGGAAGAGTGTAGATGGTATACCAAAAGCAGAAAAGGACTCCAGTTCAAGTGGTTAAGTTGATCCAGACCACAGAATGGGCACGCCCGTGGATGTTGGGAGAGACCTGAAAGCAAGTCGCCTTACCACCACTCGTGCATAGAGGTTTGGATGATCCTTTTGTGCTCCACCCCAAGGACACCGGTGGTAGATTGCAGCCCGCGGATTGAGAGTGAGGCAACAAACACACGTTAACCGGACCAGTGCAACCAGCAAGGACAAGGAGTTCGCAAGGAAGCTCGTGCAGGCGCTGGCTTCGCCTCTTCCCGGCTTGATACACCAAAAACCTAGCGTCTTTTGAAGTTGTGGTACAAGTTGTTCCATTTTCTCCAGGTGACCTTACAAAGGATTCTGGGCCTCGATAGAAAGCTAGTCAGATATGGCTAAATCCTGTTTGTGTTGCAAGTCGAAACAAATCGCAAGGAGAGCTCGCGGCAGATGCGGTTTCTGACTGTTCCTGGACCGAGTTTGGAAAGCAATACCAAACCAGGGATGTCAGCTGCTGATTTGTCGCCTGTTTTTCGTCGAGTCCAAGCTGAGTATGTGATCCTTGCTCTCGGGCTGTTCGCCGAAACTGGGGGCTGAGAGTGGGGCTGTGACCCGCGGCAGGTCCTGAACCGCGGCTTGCTAACGGGCCCGGAGACGCAGCAGTTCCGGGCCGGAGACGCAGCATGGGAAGCGGGGCGAGATGTGGGATGGGTTCCGTTGCAAGCCCGTGAAGCCATGCGGGCCCACGTGTGTCAGGTCCAAAGTGATATACGAAGCAAACAACACGGGAAAGCAACTATTTTGGCAAGAAAATAGGTTTGCTGCATTGCGCAACACATTGTAGCCTTCTTGTGGTCCATGCAACAGGTTGTGGCATGGCTGAAGCCAAGAAGCCTTTGACGGAATGCTACCCTCAAAGCGCTCCAAAGCAAAGTTGTGAAACCGAGCCAGACGGCCACACGCCACTGCATGAACTTGACCACGAAGTGCTTGACCACTGTTTTGTTTCTCGCCCCCTCTTTGATGCATCTGACTTACCTAGCAATGAGTTATGCATTTGTCAGAGACGAAGCGATTGTGCCACGTGCTACGATAGTGGTTCAAGCAGACACCGTGTGCAGCGTCTGTAGAGAAGTGCCTCGCGCGCTGTTACGGGCCTTTGCGTTCTCTTGATGCGGACTGTGCAGTCGGCTTCTTTGAGCTCTGTCCACAACAAATACCTTGCCAAAGTAATGTTAATATAGCTGCTCATTTTTTTTCTCACACTGACCACTGCCCATGAGATGTTTTTGCACGAGCGGAAGTGCTTGTGCATGCTATTAATCTAGGAATACACAGGAGCTGCTGGAACTGAGGCATGGCCAGATGTGAGTGCAAAAAGTATGCAGCTGTTTAAACATCACTTGGTTATCACCGGTAATCACGCTACAATTCAATATTCGAGGCAACTCCCTGATTTCTCCAGTGCCACTGAGAGCCACATCAACACAAAGCGATTGTCATTCCTTCAAGAACTGAATCTTTGCCGCACTCCATTTTTTTGCTGGCGCGGCAGAATGTAGTGCCACAGCCTGTGCCAGGTGTGATCAAAGTCTGACCTTCCTCATTTTGGCACTTGCGAGTCCTTTGTAGACTCCTTGTTTTTTAAGCACCATCTGCAGCACTTATTCGGCAAACCTCGCGCACCTCTGTTTGTTAGGCGCGGTTGCGCACGGAGCCGCGGGAGACGCCGGAGAACAGCCTTCCGCCAGCTCGGCATGTGTTGCTTTCTGTTGGTTGAAAAAGGGATTGGCCCATCCCCTGAGGATTTGCAGAAGTTTTGAGAGGCAGATGTGCTTGAGACACGGCACCTCTTTTCAAGCTTGTTATGCCTGATGGGTGATAGGTTGTGCAATGACGAATGGCGAAGTAAAGAGCTAACTTCTTGCGAAAGAGCCGAACAGCTTGGCTGATCCAAGATCGCGCTATGTTTTGGGCAGTGACCGTCAACATCCTTCTGACCCAGCGTAGCAGAGCAATACGTAGACAATTGCATATCGTTTGGCGGAGAGCCGCATGGTCATGATTCCACGCAATTCTATTTCTCAAGCCATTACGAATTGGTTGACAGGCTACATGGCTCACATTGCCAGGATGGTGCTGATGCATGCTTGGCTGCCCGGCTCCGAGTGTAGGGACGGGTCGGCAAGTCCGAATCGAAGCATTTCTCTCAGATTCACCCAGGCATGTTTTTGTTGAATCCAGATCACGAGGCATATTCTTGAGGACAGTTTCTAATCAGGCCAGAAAAGTGATGCAAAAATCCTGCAGAGCTGCTTTTGCTGTTGGCACGGCTTAGTGATGGATCTTAGATGGTTTTCTGACGAATTGACTTCTTGCGACAGTGATTGCTGGGATCGCACCTGGAGTTTCTCAGCGGGCGGAAGATTCGAACAGAGAATTGCTATACGAGCAAGTGCTCGTTGCTCAACCTGGGGTGTAGACGAAAGCTTGTACTTTCGAGGATCCATTTTGGGGATCCAAAGCCTTTTGCAAGGACGGGTCAGGTACAGTCTTCTTGAAAGCAGGCAACCTCTTGCAATCGCATCAAGCTTACACCCAGGTGTTGATTCACAGCTTTGTGTTGAGGATTTTTTTGTAAACGCTTCGCGTTGCCCGCCTCGGCCAGTCCGCTTTTGGCTGGCTTTGAGGATGCAACTGTGTTTTAGTTTGCCTTGGAGTGTTGTGTTTGTTAGAGTGAGTGAGACGGCGCCGAAATGCGTGAGCTGTTTTCCAAGGTCGAGGGTGGGTGCATGTCCGCGCGTTTCCACATGGCTTCAAGGGCAGAACGAGAGTCGCAGAGAGCTACAGAATTGCGGTGAGCTTGGGCCAAGTGAGGGTGCAATTTCAAGGGAATTTGGCTGCTTTCTAGGGGGAATTGTGCTGGTTTCTAGGGGGATTTGGCCGGAGTTTGTGTGGGGGTTTGACTGTTTTCAAGGGAGCACTTGACCGGCTTTCAACGGGATTTTGCTGGAGGTCCTAGATGGGAAGTTGACTGGTTTCTAGGGGTGATTTGATCGGTTTCTAGAGGGGGGTTGACCGGTTTCAAGAGGTTGACCAGTTTTAAGGGGAATCGACCAATTTCCGACATGAATTGTATTACGATCTAGCACACGCGCGCACGCGCGCATGTATATACAACAAATATATGTGTATACACCACATGGTCGATTGAATCCTCTGACTGCAACATTCCCCTCTTGGCGCCAAACGCCTCTTCTCAGACTCGTTTACATTAAGTCAAAGACTTGTAGAACGTAAAAATAACTGGTCTTACAGATGTTTCGGGCTCTCAGTCGGGTGATTCTGTGCCTGTCAAGAGAAGCCTCAGTGCCGCTTTGGCCGGGTTTGCCTCTCATTAGCTGGCAGGGTCTGCCCTGTGAGCTCGCTTGCCCTGAGCTTCTGGCTGAACTTGCAAGGAGCCCAGCAGTCGAACGGGGCCGGTGCTTTGACTCCCCCGCAGCAAACGCACTGCCGGAGGCCCTCATGATGCAAGCTTTCTAGATCAATACCGATACACAACAATGCGGGGTTAGGTCTGGACAAACACGGGCAAAAGTGAGGCAGGTCGCGGCAATGTGAAAAAAACAAGTGTGCTTATAGCGCCATCGCCGTGACTGGTGGCCGATGAAAGATCGGTGCCATCGCTACTTGTAGAAATTCAGGCAACCTGTGACCTTTTTGATGCAAGCAGTGTAACTCCCAAACATTGAGCATCCCAATGCATCAAGTCTGCTCCAGGAATGCTTCGGAACAGGCTCCCCATCCACTTGTAGCCATACAGTTGCTATGGACGCCCCCGCGGGGCCACATCTTCCGGGCGTGTTCTCCCAGGGCGCTTTGCTCCAAGCCCTATCGGTGACAACTAGAGTAGTTGTCCAAGAAGCTATCAAGTCATAGGTCAGCCAATTCGCTTCTTCGGTGACTGAAAGAAGGTCTTGCCTGAACGACCTGAAATCCTGTGAGAGAACGAGACGTGGAAATTGGTTGCTGAAGCGGCCTCTAGCCCACTTTGGTGCACGACCAGTGTCGTTCCATTAGCGCAGATCATTGGGGCAGCTGCATGTATTGGGGGTCAGTGTCTAAAAAAGGCAGATGCCTTAAGGTACGAGCTGGCAGCTGGACTGGCAAACAGGCGCGCAGTGGGACACCCCGGCTTAGAATGCAGGTGGCTGATCATGCCAGACTTGGATCGAGACCGCTTTGCCAGGCCCCCCCTGTGTCACGCTTGGTGCTTGGTTGTGGACATCATGTCGTATCCTGGGCAGCTCATTTTTCAACTGTAAAAGGCGGTTTGACAAACCAGAATCTTGGGGAGGGCATGCGAATTCCAGATTCTCGACACAAGGCAGCGTCTTGCTGACGGACAGCATGTCGCAAATCATGTTTGGCAGCCCAAATGCTTATCCAGGATATATACTGGCGCGGCCATTGCAGAACAGTGCTTGTCAGTTTGTCACACGCGCACACACACACACACACAAGCCTTGAACCAGCACAGAAGGTTTCAACAACCGGAGGATGGTCAGCTGTAAAGGGAAACAATCATGGTACAAGCTGCAAGAGAGCCCCCTTGCCAAGCTGGAGGCAGAAGCCAGTCATTCATGGCGTTCTGGGGTGAATTCGGGGAGGCTTGCTACATCTTTGCACACCGAGGGGCTCAAGGCCAGGAAGGGTGTGCCGGGAAAGTTCTCGTCGATCCGCAAGTGACGTAGTGTCACACACTGTCCGGCACCTTTTTTTTCTTATGAGGCGTGAGAGGTGCGTTTCTTTTAAACACGTGGGCTTGTTCACTTGTAGCAGACTGCGGACTTGCTCAAGGTTCACCCAGTTTTCCCATGCTTTCCCTGGCAACAGAGAAGATTTGGAAAAGTGGTCGGACCCTGGAACTGGACAGAATCTTATTCAATTCTTGGCGGCCAGGGGCTGCATTGGACCATCGTCGTTTTCTTCGGAAGCCCAGGCCCAGCTCACGGAGTTTGTGGAGCTGCTGGAATCTCCCGCGAGGGCCCTGGGAGGAAGAGGGTGACCTTGGATCAAAGAATTGACGAAAGTCAAGGGGACTCTTTGCCTCTCTCTATGAATGTTTGCGCCTACGGGCAAGTGGGTGTTCTACGTAGTGCGAGCGCTCCAACTGTAGGCCAACCTTGTTCTAGATGGACCTTCATGCTTACTTGGGACATTCTGAACACGACTCAGGAGATGCCTGTTGTAATATGGGTTGAGGTGAGGCATGAAACTGGCTTATCGCTTATTTGCTCCAGCCGTTTGGGCCATGATTCCTCTTGACAGTCCAGGTCCAATTTCCCAGCAACACCAGTACGTGAGCGCCAGTAAAAGCCAGATGCTCCGGGCGCAGGGAATACACTTGGTGAAGCACTAAGCTCAGCATCAAAAACTACCCTGAGCCAGTCATCCCGAGTGGATGAAGCTGCATCGTTGCGCGCGGGGCGGAGCCTTCCCTGGCAGTGCAGAGGGGGAGCTGTCGGTTCTCTGCTGGAACCTTCTTGCGCCCAGCCGTGAGGAGGCCAGCGTGCACGCAGGCATTGCTTTACAACAGGGAAGCGCCTTGATATGGGTTGATTTGCAGCTGCCATACCAAGCAACTAGAGTTTGAGGTGTACTTTGCCATTCCCCGCCAGGCCCCTGGTTGATTGGCATCCGCTAGGCCCCTGTAACCTTCTTCCCCGCCAGGGCGCAGCTGTCGGGCGCTGGGAGCAGCGCCTGTGCGCCCTGCTGCGGGCGCTGGAGCTGTACGCGGCCTGCGACGTCCTCTGCTTCCAGGAGCTGGAGATCGGCGCCTCAAGCTGAGGGCACGGGACGGGGAGAGCAGGGCTTGAGGCAAACATGGAGTGTTGGATCTGGAGACGTTCAGCTGGCCACTCCCGGCAGATGGTGGGCTCACTGGCAAGACATATAATTATGTATATATATATATATATATGCATATACATATTTCTCCAAGAAGCGCGAAGGAGTTGAACTCTCACCAGACTCAGAATGCGAGGCCGTTGGGCTTGTAAAAGAAGACTCAGAGACATCAGCTGTTTCCTTCAACATGAAGCTGTTCTTTGTGCTCATTTGTCTTGGACATTTCGCTTCCATGTTTGCCCATTTGGCAACCCCCCCCCCCAGCAGCTACCCCAACTTGAGGATTCCGGACGCTCGAGGTGCCTCCTTGGAGCCAGTGCAGGGCTTCTTGGAGGAGCGGGGCTTCCTCTCTGTGGTCCAGGACCGCGAAGGCGGGGAGAAAGCTTGGGCTCGTGGACCCATTCGGCCCCCTTCTAAGCGTCAGGCAATCAAACTTGGTCTCCCTGCGATGCTTTCGTATCGCGCAACCACTCCTCGCGCCTGATTCGCGGGAGTGGTGCACGACACGGTTTCGGGGGTTGGGGATGTCCCGCGTGCATGTGCAAGGCTATCCTGTGGTTAATGCTACCTTCTTTCGGCCCTGGCTGCGCCTGACGTGGACATCTTCGCGGTCCCGGATCCTGCTGGCAGGGCTGCTGCTGCCCTCTGGGCGAGAGGCCTGCGGGGGGGGGGGGGGGAGAGAAGAGGCCTTTGGCGCCGTTCCGACTGGGATTGCTTGCGTTTTTGCAATTGTTTATAGGCGCGGAGGGTCGCACGCTCGTTGTGCCCCACCCCCACAGAGGAAAGAGTGCCCTCTCGCGACGGGCGGAATGACAAGGCAACTAGTCTCTTTTTTTCGTCTGAGCGGCCACCGATTTGGTACACCCAGCATCGCCGAAGCCATCGGCCTCGGCAAATCGACGACAGATTTGTGCAGTTGTGGGAACACAGTCGAAATATGAACAAGCACAGTCAGAATCAACTACCAACCAAATGAGTAGAACACTACAACTGGTTTGAGTCAGAGCTCACAAGACCTTGACAAACTGGACATCCGGGTCAGAGCATTTCTTCTCGAATATGGATGAACTACGTGCTGCCGCTGCGACGAAGGCATTCCATCCCATGGTGTGCAACACGGACGTGATTTCCTTATAAGACACGCATACATGTTGTGGCGACCCGGCTCAAGATGGCCTTGCCTACTTAGATTCTTGCTTGCTAACCAAAGGAGATGTCGGTTATTCCCCTTTTGCCGTCGCTACTGATAGTAAATAGCACCAGTGCAGCGCAGGGGTCCTAGCTTCCTCATGTTGGGAAGGCCTACGATATGAGGGAATTCGAATTGCGCAGGAGTTGCGGGGTGGTTCATGGTTTTGAAACCAGTTCAAGAATGCACCTGCGATGAACGGCTTCTTCTCTGGCTCTGTTGGCTTTGAGTGGGTGCATCTTTTTATCATGCACTTCGACATCTCCCTGAGTGATGTGCATGAGCCCGGTACGCTTAAATTTAGGCCAAGGTTCGACTCTTTTCGGGAACCCTGGAAGAAAACTACCCCCACAAACAATGGCAAACCACGGCAAACCACAGCAAAGCGCGGCAAAGCGCGGCAAAGCGCGGCAAAGCACGGCATATTGCGGCATATGCCTTTTTTTCCCCGTGTCCCCCTTGGCAACACGCAGACCGTGTCTATGCCGTTCGCATAATTTTGGCCGGGAGGTCTGTGTGGCCAATGTGCACCTCGACGCCCGCCGGGGCCCCCAGCGGGAGGCGCAGCTCGGGAAGTCTCTGCTGAAGTTGGAGCAGGCGAGGTCGCGCCTCGGTCTGATGGCGGGCTTCGAATTTGGGCGAGAGCGGTGTTGTGAGGTTAATGTCAAGGTAACAGCATATTTTCAGCATGGCTCATGTAAATGCATCGAGTGATTGCCAGGCAAGTACTGGTGTTACTGCAAAGTGTTGAAGCGTGAGCGCGTGAGGTTTGTTAGAGGTTACAGCGAACGGCCCCAGCATCAAAGATGGGATCAGTTGTGTTGCACAGATGTCACGAAATCAAAAAGAACTGGGTCAATTTGAATCCAAGGCCATTCCAACGCGCCGGTTGAAGCAGACCGAAGGATGAGACTGAAGCATACGGGTGAGCAGTAACAGACAGAGAACACAGAGTGTGCCATACCAAGGAGCTACAAGATCGTTTGTGGTGATTTCAACACCGACCTCACCACCGACCCTTTGTTCGGCATTCTGCGTGTCTACGGTCTGTGAGAAGCTCAGGTGACCGGGCTTTGCTGGCTTACCTTCCATCGGAGACCCTTTTCGAGTTTTTCCATCCATTCCAGAACGCTGCATGTCGCAGCTTTCCAGCCACAACTTTGACACGGGTGCAAAGCCGACGTCTCCATACAACTCAATTGGACCCCTACTTGGCGATTCTTTCATTGCCTTGTATGCAGTTTTTGATGCTTTCCCACGGGGTGGTGTTTGGCCGGGAGGTTCCGGGCCCCGACCAGCGGGCTGACCCACGCCAACGGCGCCGGCCTGGACCACCTGTGCGCAGGCCGAGCGCTGCAGCCGCGGCTGGTGCTGCACAGCGGCGTCCGGGAGCTCCGGGCGCTGCTGGGGCGACTACCCTGCGAGGTGAGACCTGGGCGGGGTGGAGATTTCCAGAGGCTTGCAACTGAACCATGCTAGCTTGTGTGATGGCGGGAAAACCATCATACATGGGCGTCCAACAGCCCCTGTTGGATGCAGAGGCCAGTCTTGTGGCTGTATCAGTTACTCACATTTCTTTTAGCAGTGGACCCACGCGTGCACGCAGTGTGTGTGTGTGTGTGTGTGTGTCTTTGCGAGTTGTTTGTTTGTTTGTTTGTGTGTGTGTGTGAGTGTGCGTGTCTGTCTGCCTGACTTTTTGTTTGCCTGCCTTTTTCTCTGCCTGGCCGTTCTGTCTGCCTGCCGGCCTGCCTGCTTGCTGCCGGCTTTTGTTCCTTTTTTTCTTTTCTCTTTTTTTCGTTGTCTTTTCTTTGTTTCGTTCTTTCTTTGCTTGCCTGCCTGCCTATTTGTTTGTTTGTGAGTTTGTTAGTTTGTTAGGTTTGTTGTGTCTTTGATTGTGTATTTGTTTGCTGTTTGTTTGTTTGTTTGTTTGTTTGTTTGTTTGTTTGTTTGTTTGTTTGGGTGTTTGTTTGTTTGGGTGTTTGTTTGTTTGGTTGTTTGTTTGATTGTTTGCTTGTTTGCTATGGCTTGGTTGCTATTGCTTGCTATTGTTTGCTTGCTATTGTTTGCTTGCTATTGCTTGCTTGCTATTGCTTGCTTGCTTGTGCTTGCTTGCTATTGCTTGCTTGCTATTGCTTGCTTGTTATCGCTTGCTTGCCATTGCTTGCTTGCTATTGCCTGCCTTGTTTGCTATTGCTTGCTTGTTATCGCTTGCTTGCCATTGCTTGCTATTGCTTGCTACTGCTTGCTTGCTTGCTTGCTTGCTTGCTTGCTTGCTTGCTTGCTTGCTTGCTTGCTTGCTTGCTTGCTTGCTATTGCTTGCTTGCTATTGCTTGCTTGCTTGCTGTTGCTCGCTGTTGCTCGCTATTGCTCGCTATTGCTCGCTATTGCTGCTATTGCTTGCTTGCTATTGCTTGCTGTTGCTCGCTGTTGCTCGCTATTGCTCGCTATTGCTCGCTATTGCTGCTATTGCTTGCTTGCTATTGCTTGCTGTTGCTTGCTATTGCTTGCTATTGCTTGCTATTGCTTGCTATTGCTTGCTATTGCTTGCTATTGCTTGCTATTGCTTGCTGTTGCTTGCTGTTGCTTGCTGTTGCTTGCTTGTTATCTATTGCTCGCTTGCTTGCTTGCTTGCTTGCTTGCCTGCCTGCCTGCCTGCCTGCCTGCGTGCTTGCTTGCTTGCTTGCTTGCTTGCTTGCTTGCTTGCTTGCTTGCTTGCTATTGTTTGCTTGCTTGCTACTGCTTGCTTGCTTGCTTCCTTGCGTTTTCTGTGTGGCTTTATCATTCTGTGTTTGTGTCTGTTTTTCCTCTGTAAGCACGTTTTGTGCACCATCATTGTCAGGGGGCTGTGCGTTCGCCTGCGAAGCCCGAGGAGTATCCATCTGATCACCTACCAGTTGCCGTCCGCTTTGACATCGTCTCGGCCTCTGACTGGCAGCCAGATTCAAAGCATTGACTCGACAGCTTTTCTTGCTCAGCTTTCTATTCACCCGGCCCCTTAGAATGAACTCTCTCTCTGTCTCTGTCTCTGTCTCTCTGTCTCTCTCACTGGTTTTTCCACTCCTTTGTTTGATGTTGGCTAGGGATCTCTCATGATCTCCAACACCGCAATGGTCTTGATTTGCGAGGTTTGATGAAGTGTTCCTTGTCTCTTCCACCACTCCACTTTCCATGAACCCGCACCAGTTGAAGAGAACATGGATCCATGTCATTTATCCTAGCTATTCATGCCAGGATTGCTGTGATTGCATGGCCACCCATCAGATAGCTATCAGCGTTCAGGCTGGATATCTTCCATCAGCCTCAGTCTTTGGACACCATGCAGTATCCAAATTCTCGTGATATCCATTGCAACCATGAGCAACTCCCCTGCGGCCCACACCATTTTCCTTTTGCCGTCCCAAGCGAGGAATCGATCCAGCAACTCCACGAACTTACCAGGGGCAAAAGGGGCGACTCTCAGCTGGTTTTGCCCTAAAAAAGAAAGAAACACCAACAGCACTTCCCCATTTCTTTTCCCGAGCCAAGGCCCACGCCCCGGCTCTCGTCCCCCAACCTCCCCTCGGAGCTGCGGGCCGCCTGGGCAGACCTGGCGGTGCAGCACACGCAGAGCCGCAACCTGCGGCGCCAGCTGCGGGCCCTCGAGGCGGCGGCTTTTTGGGCGACGGACAGGGTCTGGGTTGTCCACCTCGGGACAGATGTGGCGTTGTATCATTTGTTATATTTGGTTGGTTCCAGAAAGAAGCTGCCGTTCAACTTGTTGAGAGGCCTATCCTTTCAGAACAAACCCTTGAGCTTTGTTTTGCTTGTTGGGTTGCTTTGTCAGGAATGGAAACCAGACGAGTCACATGTTCAAAGAGGGCAAGAGATGTCCCTGCCAGAGTGTGTGGCTCAGGGCGAGGTAGGGTGGGAGCGCCAGACGTTTTTGTTTTTCACTTTCCCATGGGCAGCAACAGTTGGTCCCACGTTGCATTGAGCACGGAGGTTTCGACATGATCCGCTTGTCGCCACCTTTGCTGGCCCACGCTGGAATTTGACCATGTGCGATGAAAACGGGGGTGATTATGCAGGCGCTTCAGGAGCCACGCTGTCACAGAGCAGGAACGTTATATCTGCGGTATCTCACAAGGCCTGCCGAGAGCTCTCGAAGCCTCCTGCAATGCCGTGGGACAGGAACGATGTCCTCAATCCGTCAAAGCGTTTAAAGTTGCAATTTCCGTCACTGAGCTTGTCCAAAGTGGGGCTGAAAGAATTCTTGGCGGGGCCGTCTGGCACGAGTCCACCTGCGGCCCCGGACCAGGTGGCTTCCTTTCCAAGGACCAGGATTCGTGCCAGAGTAATGGCCAGCATCGAGCATCAGGATGACCTGCGCTTCAAGGCTTTTCTCAGATGAGGCTCATGTTGGAGGTTGACATGGAAGCCACTGAGTTGGGCAAGCTTGTCGTGTCTGAAGGCGCATGTGAGAGATTGCAGGCTTTTGGCAAGACCATCAGAGACACCTTTGCGGCCCAAGCTACTGCCACCATTTACCACAGAACCAGATGCTACTGGAGATTTTTCACTTGGTGCAGGGCAGCGCAAGCGGGCAATGGGCTGAGGCTTTCCGAGAAGGTCGTCTACAAGTACTTGTCGTACTTGCAGGAGGAGGGCGCAGGCGCCACGAGTGGCGATGATCGCGGCGATGCCTTTTTACAATCCTTGAGGTTTTTCCACGCCAGCTGGCAGTTCGTTGGGTTGAACCTGGATCAGGAACTGTCAGCAAGAGTGAAGGGAGTGGCACATGTGCTTTACTGCAGGCTCTCTCGGTTGCAGAACTTGCAGCGCTAGAGGATATTGTTCTGGGCACAGAGGCCAGCCACGTTGGGGTTATTGCGGGATACCTCTTGTTTTGCGCCATGTCGTGTTGCCGTTTTTCTGACGCACTCTTCGCGATTGACTTCGTAGTGTCTTCGCACGGGAGCACAGTTCTTATCGAGGCCGGAACCAATGTGCGCAAAACTGCCTCCAGTAAGGAGAAGAAGACTGTCCTTCTCCCTCTTGTGGCTCTCGGCAAGGTGTTCCGCAGTGACTCCTGGGCCAAAAAATGGTTCAGCCTCAGACAAGCCTGCGTGCCTAAGAACATCCGCTTTGTCCTGCCGGCTTACTCTGAACAGTCAAGGAGGTGGCTCAACAGGGCAATGACGACAGCTGAAGGCATTTTATGGATGCAGGACATCATGGGCTGGAAGTGCACCACCGGTGGTTCCTTAACCACCCACTCTCTGAAGGCTACCCTGCTCAAATGGGCCACCATGAGCAACTCCATGGACATGCAACAAAGGAGGATCTTGGGTCATCACGTGGACCCAGGAAGTTCTTCGCCGCTTACATATGGGCGGAACAATGTGGCTGCCACACAGGTGCAGGTAGCGGCCATGCTTCAACGCATCAAAGCCGGCAGATTTGACCCGGATGAAACTCGAGTGGCCTTTGTGGATAGACAGATAGCATCCTTCTGCGCAGAAATCGACAATTTCGACGAGCGTCTGCAGTACGGTGATTTGGATGCAGTCGATGCCTCGGACGTGGAAGATGCAGACGAAGCTGAGGCTGAAGCTCATGAATCTAAGGCAGCGCTGAGAATTTTCTTGCCAGCTACCAGTTCCCGCCAGGCGATCTTGTCAGGGAGTGGCCCTTGTGCCAGCAGTGCGGAAATGCAAGTGGCGAAGTTATTGAGGACATATTTGGCCATGTTTGACATGTCAATGCAAGTGCGTGAAATATGCAGCTCGCAGCCAGCGGTGGTCCATTGTGTCAGGTTTAACTTGTTTTTCTTTCAACGAGCCAGGGGACTTTGGCCAGTCTTATGCCGATTTTGAAGGGAATAGCTCCTTAGTGTCCATGTTTGAGAAGGTCACCCTTGGGCCCCACTTCAGTTTGAAGAGGCCATTGTCTCGGCCCTCCCTATTGTCATTGTGCCGGGATTGTGTAGGCCCTTTGAAGCAAGGGCGCATGCCGTTGCATTACCGTGCAATTGTAATTTGAATCAGCGGTTCGAGCAACTTTAAGTTTCTACCATGGATAGCGAGGACTCTTTTGAGGATAGGGCCAGACAGATAGGCGTTTCACCCGATGGCATAGCAGCGCTTAAGCGCTGCAGTTTAAACACATTTGGAAAGTCTGCTTTCCTGTCGGCGTATCAGCCAGGTAGTGCAGATGAAGGGCCATTGATCACAGCCCTGGAAGAAGTCCTAGGGGCTCGGCCAGACGCCGCAAACATGGCGTCATGGCGCCGGCTCTTCTTTGAGCCGCACACCTTGGCAAATGTCAGACCTGAAAGCGCGCTAGAGCGAAAAGGGGAAGAGGAACCCAGAAGGCTCCTTATGCCCGAACGTGTCGAGAAGTTACGCCTTGCCAAGCAGGAACTGGTGGGCATCACGATCGATGCTCATTTGGAGCCCGCACATAGGCTTGTTGATGCCACAGTTCAGCAAGTAGAAGAATCCTCACTGCGGTACATCGCACTGACAGAATGCGTTTCGCGTGAGATGGAGCTTCTGAACCAGAGGAAGGATTTGGCAATTGAGTTCTCTTCAGATGGCACCATGAAGCTGAGCCGAAAGCAGAAGGAAATTAGAATGGGCATTTCCGGCGAGCTTCGTGTCCGTATAACCATGCAGAGGAGGGCGCTGGCTTACCATTTGGCGAGTGTGTGTTCCTTTCCAAAGCTTGATGCAATAGTACAAAGAATGTTCTCGCTCCTCACAAAGGAGCCAGCCAAAGGATTCCGCGCCTGAAGTGAGGTACCACCTGCTACCCTTGCCTTTGTCGTCCCGCGCAGACCCTCCTCGTGCAAAAAGCAGAAGGTAGAGCATTGGCCACCGCCAACAGGCCCAAGCCGCCCAAGCCGCAACAAAGGAAAGGGCAAATCCAAAGGCATTGACTTGCCTTCGGGGTGTGTGCCGGAAACACCGTCAAAGCAGAGAATTTGTTTCCAGTATAACAAAGAGCGGTGTAATCATCAGGATGCAGACAGTTGCAGCAGGGGATTGTGTGTTTGCTGGAAGGCAGGCTGCCATGGAAAGCATCCGCACACCAGGTGCAACTGCAGCTGAGTTACAACGCAAGGGTCGGAAGCGCTTCGGCCGGCCCCGGAGCAGTCAGAAGAAGCAACCATGAAGGTCGGCCGTTTTCAATTTTCCTTACCGGTCCCGTTAGCTTCCTTGGAGCCAGTAGATTTTGTGTGCCCTCTTGAGCAGCTATTGGTTCTGGAAGTGTTCGCGGGAGTGGCCTCGCTTTGCCACGAATGCCGAGCAGCAGGTTTCACTGTGATGTCAGTTGACCAACAGCAGCACAGGTTTTGCGAAGCAAAACTTCTGAAGCTTGACCTCACAAAGCCCAAGGACCAATTCGTTCTTTTGCATGCATGCGTTTTTGCAAACATTGCGTATGCGCACTTCGCACCGCCACGCGCGACATCTTCAAGGGCGCCACCGCTAAGATCTGAACAGCACTGCGTGGGCTTTCCATGGCTGCAGGGCCAGGACAGACAAAGAGTGCATTCAGCAAACGTGTTGTACGCCCTTACGTTGATTGCGGTGGCGCTGCTGGTTCACCGACGGGCAGTCGTCAGCGTGGAAGGGCCCAGCAGCTCATACATGTGGTTTGTCTTAAAGTCTCTTTGCAGCAAACACGCAGTTTTGCAACAGTCTTGGCATAGTCTGCAATCGAATGTTTTTGCGGCCTGCGTGCACGGTGGCGCTTGTAATGAGCTCACAAATTGGCGAGGAACCAAGGGCGTTTTCGAAAACCTGCGAAAACTATGTGACGGGTGCCACCAGCATGCAGAGTGGACGCCATGTGTTGTTGCCAATGGCCGGCCTATGTTTCCACCAGCAGCAGAAACAACTCACCCCGACCTGTTGTGCCAGCGCGTCCGTCAGCTTGTTTTGTCATTCAAGAGGGGCAATCGTTGCAGATGCACACCTGGCAAACGCGCACTTGGTTCGTGGCCGTGCTTTTCGGCAAGCCGGGCAGCAGCAACTGCCGCCCTTGGTTGCAGAATACGCAGTGATCACAGACACTAAACCCTCAGACATGTCTATGGCCAAACAGTTGAACCATGTTCCTTTCTTGAAAAGGGGGGACGTTTCCTCAGGGAGCTGTGGTACCAAAGTGGAGGTGCAGGATGAACAGGCTGCCCTTTTTGGCATCTACAGGTCTCCCCATGAATTTTTCCTTGCGTCTTTGGAAGCTTGGCATCCGCTGGACTTTGCTTTTCCTTTGCCTGACATGTTGATGAGAAATGTGGCCAGGGTCCTGAACGATGGGCCCCAGCTCACAGTTGCCAGACGTAGGCTGCAAATCAAGAAGATTCAGAGGAGACGATTGCAGCTGCAAGCGCAAGAGCAAGAGCTGCGCAACTCGCTTCATCACGAAGTCGGGCTGGTCCTGAAAGGCAAGAATCTTCTTCTGTGGAAAGAGCTGATGCAGGAGACTGGATACAACGACTCTTCATTGTTCAATGAGGTGGTCAGGGGTTTCGAGTTGTGTGGGCAATCTCCTGTGAGCCAAGAGTTCCTGCACGGGTATGTCCCTCCGCAGCAATCGGTGGAAACCAGGCGCTGTGGATGAGGAACCCTCAACGGGAAAATGCAGGTCGACTGGTGACAGGCAGCTTGACGAAGAGGTCTGGCTGAAAACGCTCCAGGAGAGAGATGCGGGGTGGCCGCACGGCCCCTTCACAGAGGCGGAGGTCACCAAACATGTAGGTTCAGAATGTTGGCTCGCCACACGGAGGTTTCCTTTGCAGCAGAGGGATAAAGTGAGGCTCATAGATGACGGGCTGGCCTCAGGGCTGAACTCCGCATACGACATTGGCAACAAGCTCAAATTACAAGATGTAGACGCCTTGATATCATTGGTGCTGTGCATTATGAAAGCTGCAGCAGGGGGCACGGTCCGACTCCACTTGTCTTGCGGTGAATGTGTTAAAGTCACCCCCTCTCCGGCTTGGCGAAGCAACTTCAAGCTCTTGGGGCGCACTGGACTTGACGGCAGCCTACAAGCAACTGGCGGCATTCTGTCCTGACTCTTGGGAACCGCAAAGGACTATGCTGGATCTTTTGACGTGCTAGGCATGACGTTGGATCTAGACCAGTGTGCGGCCGGCTCTCTCACCATCAAAACAAGGCTAGCCGGGTGCAAGGCTTGTTGCAGGTCCGTTGCTCAAGGCCAGTATGTCGGCGCAGCGCTCAAGCCCGTGACTGCTTTCTTGGCAGGCATAGCCCGGGATGGCTGGGAAGACAGCTTGCAAGACCAGTTGTACGATGCTATGTCTTTCTTATGCAAAATGTTGAGCAACCCCAAGCCGCGAGTTGTTTCCGTTAAACTCCAGTGGTTCTTTTCACAGATGGAGCATGGGAGCCAACTTCGGACAGACCCGCAGGAGCAGGTTGGGTCATCGAGGATCAGGTAAGCGACACCGTAGTTGAGCTGGAAATCCCCAGCTGCCTTGTTGGAGTTTGGAAGAAGTCGGGCAGGTCGCAGCTCATAGCAGAACTGGAGCTGCTGCCAGTCCTGGCAGCCATCTTGCATCATAAGGATTTGGTGGCGACGCGGAGGGTTCTGCTTTTTGTGGACAATAACGCAGCGCGGGATTGCTTGATCAAGGCTGGCTCCAGATCCCCAACTCTGTTTGCAATGTTGTCACAGATTTTTCAGGCAGTGGCAGATCTGGGCAGTCTTTTGTGGGTGTCCAGAGTGCCGAGTAAATCTAACATTGCGGACTTGCCCAGCAGGGGACAGGCAGAGCAGGCAGCAGGCTTGATCAAAGGAACTGTGCAGAGCTCTCCAGAGCTGAGCTGCGAATTGTTGCAGCTGCTCTCCAGCTCAATTTCGTTCGCATCGTATTTGGCAGCAGATGGCAAGGCGCTGAAAGGAAAAGGGGGAGAGATCGCTTGAACCATTGCTTGTACATTGTGACGGCCCAGGTAGGTCCATTGTGAAAGAATTGTGTGTCATCTCCCCTTTTAAGTTGCCAGAAGCATTGTTTCTGTGCTTCCTTGAAAAGGCGCAAATAAGTACGATGGTTTTTGTAGGCTTGATTGTTTTGTGCAACCACATCCCTTACGTCTGAGGACGGAAAAGGCAGCGTGCAGTTCAGTGTCTGCTCATGATGCTCATGGCTGATCATGTACCGTTGTCTCTCTAGGGTTTGGCTTAAAGGATGCTAATGTATAGAAATGCGGGGCTGTGTGTTGTTCTTGAAGCTTCCCCTTTTGGGGGGTTGGTTCAAGAAAGAAACTGGGAAAGACATGGCAAGGTGTAGGGAAGGCAAGTGCGGCAAGACAACTCCTGCCAAAGATGTATGGGCTCTTTGTAAGTGGAGTCCTCCACCGAAGACACACCTGAACATTGATGACTTGTTGACCTTATGTAAGCGAAAAAAGTGAACCCCCAAATTGTATCCCTAACACTTGCTGGTCCTAAAGACCAGCTTCAGAGATGCCCTGAGAAGGTTTGACTTGCAACAGGGCATCCAGCATGGAGCGGAAATGCGCCTGGCCCATGGTTCCAGCGGTGCGAGGGGTGGTTTCCGGGTCGGGCCCGGGGGGAGGCGGCTCCGCGGGCTTTTGGGACCTGGTGAGCGGGGCCTTGGGCTCGCAAAAACATGCGAGTCATGTTGCCGGACCTCTTGGGCTCAGGCTGCATGGTCAGGTCAAACGATGTCATGCTTGCTGCGTGCTTTTGCTGTGATGGTTTGCCTTCTCTGCCTCGCCAGCTTTGGCCTTAGCTGTATTTGCCAGACCGAGAGTCTCGGACGTTTGCAAACCGGACGAGTTCCGCGCAACAATCGAGCCCTTAGAAAGCCCAACATGGCCTGTGAACAGGCAACCTGTCAGCGCACAAAGCAGCAACCGCCTCGTACTCCTTTCAGCCAGCCGCATTGACCTGAGTGGCTTGACGTCAACACCTTGCTTTTCAACGAGTTCTGGTTTCCTTCTCTTGGGCATGAGAGCCTCAAACTATCTCGAAACTCGCGGCCCGAGTGCCCGAGTGCCCGTGAGCGCCAGGCGGACCTGCTGCACGCCGCGGGCGAAGAAGCGGCGGCGCAGCTGCGGAGCTGGCGCGACGCGGCGCAGCGGGCGGCGGCGCAGACCTGGGCTGCGGCGTGCGACGCGGCGCTGGCGAAGGTCCGGGCGCTGTAGAAATTGTGGCGGCCTGGAACTCACCCTCAGAATGTCTTAGAAGCCTCTGAGGAGGCCCTGGGCGTGTTGAAGTTAGTTTTGCAAGGGAGCATGTGGCATAAGGCCTTAGAGGCCCAATGCTTTCAGTCCGCGCCCATAATTTTGGATCTGTTGCGACAGATTTCCGCCCTTCAGCTGGGCGAACAGCCCAAGCGTGCTGTGTACAGTGTACAGGTTCTTCAGCACGTGACTGACCAGGCGTGAACGGACTGAAGCAAAAAGCTTGTTTGATTGACGCGGAGGCGTGCACACAGATGACATAGGCTTGCCAAAGTAGAGGCTCCACGCGGCATCAATGAGTTGCTGCGTGAACTACACTTCACTGCACGGAATGAGTGTGAAATCAAATCATGGCGGGGCATGCAAGAGACTGCTGCAAGGGAAGGCACGGTGAACTGCTGATGTTGCCTGGGTGGTGGTTGATCGGCCACCTTCACAGGAACAGTTCTGAGTCCATGCCAGTGTGAATGCATATGTGCTCGTGTGCAAGAATGTGTGTGAGTGTGTGTGTGTGTGTGGTGTGCCTATTGAAACGAGCTGCACGAGCTTCTGTGGCAGTTCCTTGGTTGGGTGTGCCGAACCGCTGGCTTGAAAGAATCTCGTGGGCACTTGCGGCAACTCTTGAGGGCCAAAGAAAAGCCCCTGGTTGGAAGGGCACATCCAACAGTAAGAAGGACATAACTTTCAAGATTTGTGTGTCATCTTGCGATGGTACCCTTTTTCTTTGTAGTTTTAAAGGGGAACAACAGGAAAACCATTTTGAGGGTCCCCTTATTTTGGAAGACAGTTTGCACGCCTCATCCGATTTCTGACAGTTTCCGCTTTTTGGGCCATGACTTGGCAGTTTGTCACGCCAAGGTCTTTAGCGACGTGCGGCTTCAGATGCTCGAGGTTCGGCTGGGCACCTAGTCTCGTGAGCCAGAGAGATTGACCAGACTGTACAGCAAGCCAGAAGACCCCAAGGCCTTTTGTGGTGAACTGATACAGGACGTAGCCCACTTCCGGCAATGACCCTCGATCATCAAGCCAAGTAGAAAGGCCATCGCTCCCAACCAGCTGAATTTATCAGCGCTGTGCCAAGCCTGTGAATCCAGGTTTCCCGTGTGGGTGTTGAAAGCCGAGCCGATCACTTCGAGTGATCGGCCACGGATAGCAAGGCTTAAGCTTGGTCCATTGGCCATCAAGGCACCGCTCCGCGTTGCTGCGGGCCATGCTGTGCTTGGGGGCGCTGTTGCCTCAGGCACGCGGACCCGGGGATTTGGGGCCCGTGAGCAGATGTGATCAGCTTCGCGTAGGTGTCGTGTGCAATTCTGTGGTCCCATCTTCCTTGAGCCCTGATGTGCCCCACCCTTGATTTGCATCAGCCTTCCCCAAAAGACTTCAAGCTGTTTCTACCAATTCTTAGGCTTCACAATGGTCAAGTTGTTTGGAGAGCTCCGAAAACGTGTGGTGCATGAGTTCCTTGCTTTTGCAAGTCAACTTGTCCATGGTGCACGAATCAAAGCAAAGTGATCAACATATCCTTGTTGGAACCAATGGTGCAGAAACACTTCCCACTTAGCTTTGGCTGCTGCCGAAAAAGGCTTACGTCAAGACTATCCTCCATCTGAACATGAAGCTCTTTCCTCATTCTCCGCCTTCCGAAAATCCTGGAATCCAGCCATGACAAGGCAAGGAACCACCCCTCAGCTACAGTATACTTTTTGAGGGGGCTCTTGGACCCAGCTGCCAGGCTCTGAGTTAACTTTAGGGTTGCAGTAACCTTGACCGTCCCTTGGAAGCAACTTTAAAAAGCCCACTGCGACCAAACGTGTTTTGTCGGAGAAATAGGGGCTCCGCTGCAGAACTGCTAGTGCAGAATCTGTCAGGCAGACCCCGGCGGCCGAACAGCCTTGTATTGCAGCGTTGAACAACTCCCAGCTGTGTGGATCGCCGCATTGGAAGCTAACAATCGGTTCTGGTATGGGCAAGTCGAGTAGCCAAGGCAAACGCGGGGCTTCAGAAGCGTTGCCTTCGAAACGCTCGCAGCCGAAACACAAGCTTGACAGCGGGCGCGACTGCGAAGATACAACATGACAAGGCAACAAAAGATGTAGCAGTTTTGAGGACCCCTGAGACCGCAATGCCGGTTTGAAGCGCTCGGTCCAGGAGAAAGCACTGCAGGGCCGCCTGCAGGTGGTGGAGACGGGCCTGCTCCTGGAGCGCGTAGTGGCCGGGGGGGGGGGGCTTTAGGGTGGGGGTTGTCGGGAGAGTTTCGAGGGCTTCTTGGGCTCGGACAAAGGGTGTTTGCAAGCTGGTTCCAGTCGACGAGTGCGGCTGACATTCAGTGGTCTTCACCGTTCTGGATGTGTGTGATCACCTCGTAGCTGTTCATTGCAAAATTGTCTGGTCGGGCTCAGCAATGTGCGTTTGCAAGCAGGTGAGAAAGGGGAGAAGGGCACGCATATGCTTTCAAGCACTTGCTTCCCTGCTAGTTGCAAGCACACTGGTTGCCTTGGATCTGACAGAGTCAGAGACATTCAAGGAGGAAGAGAGGCTATCTGGATTTAGTGTTTGTGGGCGGGGGGCAAGGCCAAAGGCCCGAAGATCTTAAGCATCTGCGAGCAGCTTCGCAGATGCATGCATGGCTGCATAGCAAAGCATGTACTTGTTGAGGGTGCTTTCAGCCAACTTTGGTACACGTGGATCCTTGTTTTCATGAGGCGCAAACAAGGTCAAGGGGGAGAGAGCGCAGCCTTCGGAGAGTGAACTGAAATTGCCCAAACCACAGCGGAGGGGGTGAAGCGGACGATGCTCCTGAGATTGTGAAGCCCCAACAATTCTCAACGTTTGTAACAGCCCTGCAATGCAGCAGGCAATGCAGTGGAGGGTCTCATAGTGCAATGCAATAGCCTGACATGCACGCCTGATCTTGTGTGAGGCCCTGCAGGAGCAAAGTCATGGGCAATGCTTGTGTCACTGCTATTTTGCCTCGAGATGCGGATACTTTGGCTTTTCCTTAGTTGCACTGAAGGCTGGCCAAATCGGTGGCTAGTTTTTTGCATTGAAAGCTTGACGTGTTTGGGCGAGGCTGATTTGTGCCAAGTGAAGGATCGGTAAGCAGAGCCCGTGAAGAAATATCGCATAGAAGATCTGGACAGCTGATCCGCCCTCGGCAGAGTGTTTAGTGGTGCTCAGCCATATCCAGTGGTGTCCGGAAGTAGCGTCCAGTAGTGCCTGATGTCTAGTGCTCAGGAAACACTGCACCATGTCATGCTCAGCTTGTCATTTGCACATGCTGGACATCCAGAAAGTTGGATTAAGCAGCAAGTGCGGGGTTGAGGCTTGAGGGAGACCTGATGCATGAGCCCTGCTGCGTTTTTGCTCCCACTCCTCGTCTAGGCGCAGCGGAGCGACCCTGCGCCGGGGAGTTGCTCTCAGCAGGCTGCGGTTTGCAAGTCAGTGGGCAACGGCCCGCTGTTTGGGTCCCTTTTTGCTTTGGTGTATGCACATATATATATATATATATGTATATATATATCTATATATACATACATATATATATATATATATATATGTGTATTAGTTCCAAGCCTGAGGATGTATGAATCACCTCAGCGCGGGGTATCGCCTGCCATGACTGATACCACAATGAATAGTAGGACTCTGCCTGTATGACCAAAAACAACCACTAATCCAAGACACAGCCGTTGCAGCGACTTTGGTCAACTTATTCTCCATGATGGGAAAATTGTTCTCCTGGACGGACAGGAGCAATTGGCGATTGCACACGTCGCGCAGTTGCTTTCATGTTTCTGTTTTGCTTGTTGGCATCGAACCAGTTCTTGCCAGATGGATGGACACGATGCTGATGCATAGACAGGAGGCTGATGCATGTAGAGCTCCAGTCATCCCATTCGTTTCCAATGAGGCCAATCAAAAAAAATGTCTCTCAGAAACTACTCAGGCACGGCCATCTTTTTTGCCCCAGGTGGCAAAGCAGACTCTCTGACAGAGTCTTGAAATGCTTCACTCAGCATTGCTGGGTCAAGGGGTGAAAGATGGACTGCCTTCCACTGGCAATGTGCATGGTGAGCTGTGCAGGCGGAGGAGCTGCTAGCCAAGTTTGAGGAGGTCTGCAAGCTGCACCGCTGGAAGGAATGCGTCGTTTGAGAAGGGCCTGAGGCTGCAGAGGGGCACGCACATCATTTATCATTCATTTCATGCATTTATTTGTTTATCGCGACCGGATCCCAGTTTGTTGAATCTGATGCATTTGTTCAATGCATTCTGGCCCAGCGCTTGTCGGACGTTGACCTGCCGAATGCGGGCAGCCTGCGGTGAAGACCAAGATGCGACAATATGATTTGTCATGGGCAGCGGGGCAGTCCTCGTTGCCTTCGGCGCTGCCAAAGAAGTCCCATCGGACATGTGGCGCCCGCGTTAACGACTTTGAGTTGCGCCATGTGGCAATGGATGCTGCGGGCCTCGGGCCCTGGGCTGAAAAGAGGAATCTGAAACTCATCTGCCAACAACGGCCGAATGGCTGTCGTCGTGCGCGGACTCTTTGGCCTTGGGGCTGGCCGTGGGATGCTGATGGACAATGTGGGCATTCTTGATGCTGCAGGCATCATTTGCACAAATAATGATCTTGCTTGGATGACGTGGCCGAGAATCACACATTCTCGCACTTTCTTCGCATCGATCTTGAGCTGCGCCAAATTGGGGACCCCTCCACGGGACAGCGCGGCGAAAGGAGACGGCCACCCTTCTTTTGGCACGGCCTCAAGAGAGAGAAGTGAGCATAACATTCAGGAACCTAAGCAGAAGACATTCAGATCCGTGCTCTTGGGGTTAGCTTTTTCATTTTTGGATTAGACCGTTTGACCTTAAAGTTGCTCCGCGGCTTGGCTCAGCTGCGGGCCGGAAACTGCGGCCCGGCGGCGCAGGCGCCGGTGGGACGGGACGTCGTGTTTTTGAGGCATGGTTCAAAGGGAAAGAAAAGGGAACCAACCCATTCGGGCATGGCTCAAAACTAAGGCACCAAGGGACCGCAGGTTTTAGTCCATGTTTCCAGTTACCAGGGCAACCCATTTTGAGGTTACCCTATTTTTGACCCACACCCCATTTGGAGGTTCCCCCATTTTGAGGCAAACCCAGTTTGTGGCACAAGTCACAATCTCAACGCGAGGCAAGCTGAAAGCTTGAGCTTATATTTGTCTCCATTCCCTGGCGTCAAGCTTTCGGGTAGGCCCATCAGTCCTGCGCCTCCTGGAGTTGTGTAAGGGGAACCCTTGCAAAGGCAGTGTATAGTCGTCGAAGAGAACTGATCTTTGAATCACACAGGCTTCCTGCGCAGGTGGGCACGTCCAGGCGTTTGGGAGCAAAAAGAACCCGGTTTCTTTGGTGGTATCAGGCAGCCAGAGGGTCCACACTCAGGCCTGACAGCCCGGGGTCAAAGTGCTGGCCCATGTAAAGTTCTCGGAGGCAAATCCAGGAACACCCATGTCGACTTGAGATCCATGAAGCAGGTGACTTGTGAGTTGATGTCTGGATGCCTTTCCTAGCCTAAAGTAAGCACCCACTCACTTGGCATTGGATTTTTTTTCGTCCGACGTTGGGCAAAAGGGGGGCACGCAGGCGATTGTTCATTCAGAAAAGCCTCACTCGTCAGTTGGGGCCTTCCGATCGGCCATCCTTGGATATCTTTGACTTGGAAGTCCTTGCTCTCGCCAGACGGCCACGGGTCTGGGTCTCTCTTGTCTTGCGCGCCGCAGCCTTGTTCCCGGCTCAGAAATTTCTCCCAGTTCCCATCTGTCAAGGTTGCGAGGCAAGGGCGGGCCGTGGGAAAGGCTCTGGGGGAAACATCTCTGGTCAGGTGTGTTGCCCAGCCACTTGGGGCCCGGAGGGGAGGGATTTAATCAGCAGAGCAACAAGTTCTTGCCAGGCCACAGGGTTTCTCTGCGTCTTTTGTTGCGTTTCGCAGGCCAAGTGCTTGGAGGCCTTTATTTGGTTCACAGCTTGCAGTTGGCACTTGCTTCACAAATTAGCTGCATGGACAGACATCGCAATCTTTGGTAACCAGGGTTACACGATGAGACACTACGGGGCCGGGCTTATGCCAAAGACGTCAGGTAGGATCATATCCTTGTGCTGCATTGCTGGGGATACGTGGGCAATCGCCGCACCATGCACTGCATGGATTCCACATGTTCCAATTCCGAAGCATAGACAAGTTTACTGATTATGGCGCCACACCATTTGTGGGCCAGCCCATGTAACAAGTGTTTGTTACTGCAATATATCTGCGTTGGAATGTATGTTCTGCGCCACTGTGTGACACCGCTTGAGGCCAGGGGCATGCTCTTGCCACACACACACTCAAAGATAGATGGTGTTGACTTATTAACCGCTTTCACCACTGAAATATGTATTGGTATTATTATGTTATTTGTATTCTATTTTCTTTGTAAACTATTATCCAATGTTTTCTTTTTGTGCAAAATCCTTGCATTTAGAGGTTGCATCAGATTCATGTTGCTTTCTTACTAATGTTTTGTTCTTTTTAGTTGTTTGCACATATTATAGCTGCCACGATTTCATATGTGTTGTTGGACTGGAATTCATTTCTCATAGACTTATTTCCACTTATGATTTCGTCTTACTCTATTCTATACTGCCATTTTTCCATATATAATCTAGATATGTATTAAGAGAATCAACTGAAACCATGCCGTCTTATTGATAACAATTTACAGACATGTTTTTGTTTCTTACTTTTTCTATATACAAGTCTTTTATCTAATGCTGACGCTGCCATATTTCTGGGAAACGCGTTTATTAATAATACCATGTTACCAACATATCCTACTTGGTTTTGTTTTTCAGCTTATTAGTTTGCAGATTAAATACATTTGCACGATCGCAGTATCAAATAATGATAACTTTATTCTTGTCTTGTTTTCCTTTTCTTTCATCTATCTATTTGTCTTCTTCTTCTAATTGCTATTTTCGAGTTGCAATGCTACGAATAACCATACTATTAAGAAAGAAGACACATATCGCTTATCTTCATCCTTTTCATACATTTCTTTTAGTTAATTCTTGCTTATCTTTGTATATATATATATATCTCTTTATTGTTTGTTCATTTGATTTTATCATTTGACTTCTTCTTGTTCCCCGACCCGGTGCTTCCGCGCCAGACATGTCCTTCTGGGGCTGCATCGTCGCTCCGGGTGAGTCCAAGAAGGCCGACCCACGGCCGCTGAAGGGACCTGAGAGGCTTTGCCCCATGGAACAGCGCCGTTTCGACTTTCGCAGAATTGCATGGCAAATGCGAAAGATTTGGTTTAAAAAACGAGCGATTTGAATGTGCTTTTGTAGGCTTCCCTCAAGAGATCTGCCATTGATGACCGGTAAACTCAGCCGAAATGCAGGGTTAAGGGGCACCGTGACGAGAAAGAAACAACTCTGTACGCATTGACTGATGCTTTGACGCGAGGTCGAGACACGAACTGGTGAGCTGCTGCATTTGTCTCAGGCCAGCGGCTTGATTCAAGTCACATGGCTGTGTGACTCAGGCATAGACAGCGCGGGGATTTGTGGTGGGCGCGGGGATTTGTGGTGACTGAGCTCGTGTTTGGGCCAGCAGCGGCGCCAGAAGACTTTGGACCGTTTCGTGCAGATGCGTGCCTGAGTGATGTGTTGCCTGGCTTTGTATATGGGGTTTTGCGTTTTGAGCGCATAGGCCTTTGCCTACATGGGGTGCACGAGCTGTGAACTCCAAAGAGTAGCGCTTTCTTGGATCTCTGGGCCTGCACCGAAGAGCTGTTTTCGCCGCCGGCTCCAGGCGTGCCTGGCGCCGGACACCGCTAGCGGGCTGGCCTCAAAGGTGCTGGTGGAGCAAGGGGGTCCGGCAGCCCAGGTCTGAGGCTGATTTGATCCGTTGGCGGCCGGCTAGTTGTTGACCATGCGCGGCTTCGGAATAGAGGTTTATGCACCACAAGATGCATTTGATTCATTGTGGCTAGCGGGATTCTTGGACAGGGTCTAAGATGTATGCATGCGGCACCGCGGCCTGCGATAGGCCAGCTGCTTTTGACTGACAAGACTGAGCTTCCCACGATCTGTTTTGACTTACTTGCCTGGCGCAGCAAGGCCTCGGGGCGTTTTAGAAGTGTTGACAGCTCGTGGTAATTCAGCAGTCGAGAACCGCTTCCCGCGGAAAAGGTGATTCACGCCTCCATGCGCTCAACACATCAAGATCCTTCATCCACTCAGCCCTCCGGCTTGGCACATAGAAAAAACAACGCCAATTTTTGCATCCTGCCAAGTATCGCTCAGCTCAGCGAATGCGAACAAACGCCACAGCCCAACTGAGAATCAACCCCCCTCCATCATGGCCAGCGAGCGGCTGCGCCCCGAGCTGGGGCCATCTGTCTGGACCCACCCCTTGGTGTGGCTGCCGCTGTTGGCTTTGTTCAACGTGGGCGGCTTCGCGCTGCTGGGCGCCTGCGGTCTGTGGGCTTGGGCGGCGCTGGCGGCGCTGGTGGCGCTGCTGGCAGCGCTGCTGCTGATCGTTACCTGGGCCATGGGCCCTTGCCATGGCAACAGCACCAAGGCAGGGCCGCCTTGGCCCAGGCTCTAGTCTTCTGCTTGGTTTTGTTGCCAGACTGGCGATGCAGTGTCGTTCTTTTTCCTTCCTTCCTCCCTTTCCTTTTTTTTTTCCTTCCCTTCCCTTCCCTTCCCTTTCCTTCCCTTCCCTTTCCTTTTTTTCTGCCCTTCCTTCCTTTTTACGCCACGGTCTGCTGCGTTTTGCCACCCTTTCTTTCGAGGCCTTCCATGCGGACTCGCTGTGTTTGGCGCACGGCAAGATCTTCATGTCCCGCGCCCCCGGGCGCGGCAGTAGCGTGGAGCAGGACCTGGCAGAGGTGAAACGCCAGGGAGTGACCTGCGCGCCTCGGAAAGACGGGGTCGCAGCGGTCGCAGCAGGGGTTTTGGGCATCATGGCAGATAGACGTTCTTTGATGAACATTCGGCTGCATGTGTTTTGGTTCTCTTGTTGATTCAAGGTTTTGCCCTAGAGGCCTTCTGGTATGAGAGTCATTTGCTTGTCCATCTTTGGAAGAGGTGCTGAGCTTTCTAGCTGGAGCTGGGGAGGAGCTTCCATTGCGACCAGGGAAGTTGGATCAGCTGATCAGCCTAGGTGGTCACTCTCCTAAGCCATGACGAGCTGCAGAGCCGCCCGGCAAGCGGGCCTGGGGCGGAGGATGGCTGGGTTGACATGTTTTAGCGGGATCAAACTCTCGGACCTTTTGTTTGTGGCTTTCACGCAAGTGTTCTGCATATGGTAGACCGCCAACGAGGCCCATGGCGGATGCTTCACAGAGCGGAATGCCTTCCGAAAGACTTTGGGTCAACGGCATATTTGTTTTCTATATCATGTCAATGGGCAGTAATCAATCGGGAGGGTTCAGTTTGAGGCAATCTTTTTGGCTGTTTGTCGCTTGCATCTTGTCTCCAACCCAAAAGGGCCATGGTTAAAACAACAAACAACTCATATGAGTCACACGAGCCATGTTCACGGCTCGCCCTGCATCCCTAACCGCCCTAAATCGCCTCACTGCTTCTCTCATTCTACCTTGATCCAGGCCCATGGTCGTGGAAAAGAACATGGTCTTGGGTCCGTTTTCTGGGATCAGAAAATCATCCCTTATCGGCAAGTGGTGCTGGGAATCCCACTTGGGGTGTCACTTTGTGTTTTCTCCTGGATTCGAATTCAAGTACTCCGTACGGCAGATGGGTTTCCCTTCGCTCCCCCGGACTTTGAGGGCGCGGACCGACTTTTCGACAGGAGGGCTGCAGAGAGCCGTGGAGGCGGAGGGAATGAGCTGGCTCCACCTGGACCTGCGAGACCGATGGATCCCCTGGGATTCGGAGGCCTACCTGATGGACCTGGTGCTGCCCCTGGTGGACGCACTGCAGGCGGATGAAATTGAAGAACGGCATATAAAGATTGGCCAAGATACTGCCCTCCATGTCATTTTCATAGAACCAAGCTTTGAATTAAGGACCTGAAGAGTTTTTTGGACTACTTGGAAATGATGTCCACCGAAAAGGATCCAATTCATATATAATTTAAGGATGCTCTACTGCCGTGCCGCAGGTGGCCAACGGCTCTTTAGGGTGCTTGTGGAGCCATGTGTGACTCTGTGATTGGCCGGGCCTTGTCTTCTTGCACGTTTTTCTATGTTTGTATGGGGAATTTGTGAATTGGCGGCCTGCTCACTGCGGGTTTGCGCTATTTTTGAATAAATGTCCAACTTGGCATTGTCAAGACGCTTCTCGTTCAGAATTTGAGCATTGGACAGGACATTGGCCTTTGTGCCCACACTGAATCAGATGTCACTTCTGCCAACCATTTCTCTTTGCCCAGGGCGGGGAGAGCATTTTGGTGCATTGCCACGGGGGCAAGGGCCGCACGGGCACGTTGGTGGCCGCGCTGCTCATGACCTCGGCGGGCGGCCACCTGAGTTTGGTGCAGGCGATCCGGTGGATGCGCAGCGTGCGCCCGGGGATGCTGAAGAACCCGCTGCAGCAGCTCTTCCTGCTGCACCTGTGGAGCTCCTTGAGCCACATCTGAGAGCGCTCCCTGAGACGTGGAGAGCGATAACGAGCGCGCCGCCCTTGTAGCACGACGAGTCGCGCGGCGAGACGCAAAGCGTGATAGCATTGCCGCGGCTCCGTGAAAGCATCGTGAATCGTCTGCCTTTCCAGTGACTGAGGCAGCTGTGCATAAACTACATTGCTTGCAGGGTTGCTCTCTTTCCTGGGCAAGTCAGCCAGAATCGACCAGCTGACATTTTCGCGTATCTATCGCGTTTTCTATCACAAGAAACAGCCCTGTAATGGGAGAGCAAGCCAAGGACTTGGCCTGTTGACTTCGGTTGTACAGTAGACGCAGGCAGCACAAAATGAGACTCTGTGGAGCCGGCGAGGAGAAGGCTTGGACCATGGATGCTTTCTAGGAGACGTTCAAGCCAGAGGAAGCCAGTGGAGTGAGGCCATTCCACAGCGATGCATTTGCGGACCAACTCAGGTGGCTTCGAGCTTTGCTGTAATCATTTACAGAATCTTTGGAACGACCTCAAACCGTTTTCAGTCGTCTGGAAGGCCCCAAACTTTGCGCTTTTTGCGGATTCGGAGAGCAAAGGCGGCGCGGTGCGCTTCGAAAAGCGGCGCGAGGTCAGACCTATGCAGTCGCCTGCCTCAAGGAGGGCAGCCAGGAGACTTCTCCCCATCAGGTGATCAGGTGATGCACCGAGTTACGAGGTGTGAGGATTTGTTGCAACATGAGATGTGCTGTTCCCCCAAACGGTCACCGGCTACGATGCACGCGTGGTGAAGTTTCTCTTTTGGCCGGTGCACTTGAGGTTTGTCCCTGAGAAAGCAGACGGATGTCCGCTCCTGAATGAGCGCTTTCCTCTCGTAGGACTTCTGTGCCCTCGACCTCTTCTTGGATGCCAAGGAAGCAAAGCTGGCGGTGAAGGGCAAGGCTCGGAAGGGAATTCGGCGAATTAGAATGAACCTTCGGCCATTTCACCACTTGGTTGTAGACCAGTCTCCGTTCCCGCCCTCCCTCATGATGCTGTTGTCCTTTTTGTCAACCATAGGCCTAGGTGAGGTTTCACTCATCGAGAACATACCGCATGTATTTCATATTCTGAGATACTTGTTGCTCACCTTATTGCTTGCCAGAACCGCTCAAACACATACTCATACAGGGCCCTTGTTGCTACAAGGACTTTTTGGCTTCTTGCCCTGGACGCAGTTCTTTGAAATGGCGCAAGCTAGACGCAATGAGGGAGCCGACGACAGCAAATGTTCGGAGTTCTCCCACCCCTTCTCAAAGTAAGATACCAACTTCCGGCACGTAGGGCACGTGCGAGCAGAAATCGAAGCAACCATTCCAACCTTGGCGATTGCCGCACGTTCATGGCATGCTTGGCAATCGCGATCAAACACACCAAATATGTTTCAGCCCTTACAATCCTCAACAACACAATAGGCTAGCCATCACCATTGAAGCCATCCGGGCAGAGTAGCAAAGGCGCAAAGCTATTCGCGAGTATTGCCCGAATCAGCGAGCTCGGTGATGGCCGAACACCCGGTCGGCTCGGGTTCCTTTCAAGGTTCCTTCTGTCAAACATAGGGTCTTACGTTGCAGGGAGTTCTGCTAGGAAGCCCTCTTAGCCTCTTGAGATTAGATGTGGTTTGCCCATCTCCCGTATTACCCCGCCTGCGGCTTCCACCTGATTTCCCATCCAGAAGTTCGGAGCCCGAAGGGAGCAGTCGTGCTCTTGTCCAGGCCACAGTTCACCTCACCGGCTACTTTGAGGCTGACGAGCTGGAGGAGGTGGGGGCGGGGGGGGGGGGGGGAGGGGGGGTGAGGCTGACAAGTTTGGTCGCATTTGAGGAAGACTTTGAAGCTTCTCACGACCAGTGCCTTCAGGGAACCCCGCTCTGCGGAAACGCTTCGGAGATCTGGAAGCCCTAGTTTGAGCACTTTTCTCCTGGCTTTGCGGTCAAAACCGTGTCGCCGACATGACATGTGCTGCGAATTTGTTGGCTCGTGCCTTTCTTGGTCGGGTTGGGCAGATCGACGGTTGCCCAGGATGAGCCGCCCCGCCCTGCCGCAGCCCTTGTGGTGAAGCGTGGGGGGGGAGAGGCTACCTTTAGGTGAAGGCCTCCCTTCCGAACGTTTGGTCCTCCAAGAACTAGAGAAGGGACTTTCCGCCCTTTCCGCACTGGGTTGGCTTGATATGCTTTGCAGGCTTTCTGGCTTGGTGGCGTTGGCGTTTCAAGGAAAGGACAAACTGAGTGATGTCAGCCTCAACTGCTCTGTCTGCCACGTAGCAGTCTGCTACCAAATAGCTATTCCACTGTGACAATCCAAAAAGGGAGCCAGGCCCTCCTGACAAGTCTAGTAAGTAAACCAAGAACGCTGGACCATAACAAGAGCGCCCAATCAGCATTTGATGGGGAACAGAGTCCGGTACTGGCCATCTCCGTCGCACGCGGCGACATGCCCTGGTCCAATGAAGGATTATGTACGAGAATTCCTCACACCTGCCGTCTTGTCGCTATGACGGGGTCGCGCCGCTGCTCATCCGAGGCGTCTCCCAAGGCAAAGGCAGAGCCGAAGGCATCTCCCAAGGCCTGGGCTGGGGTTTCACGTAGCCAACTGGCTGGTCAAAACCAATGGTACCATTTGGGGTAGGTGCACCCATTTTAGTGGGGATTGGGATGTTCACTGGGGGTACGATTTGGATTTTGACCCATGGCCAAAGGCACCGCTGCGTCAAAGGCTCGAAAGCGCTTTCGAGCGAGTTCCTTCGCTAGGCGCAGGTGAAGGCCTCGCCGAAGGCAGAGCCGAAGGCCAAGGCCGACGCCAAGGCTGGGAAAGGGGCGGAAGGCAAAGGGCCGTCTTGATTGCTCATTTCGTGTGTGCAGGCCTGTCTCTTCCTCTCTCCTTTATTCCTCTCGTTCTTCCTTTCTGTATTTCTCTCTTTCTCTCCTTCTCTCTCTCTCTTTCTGTCTTTCTTTCTTTCTTTCTTCTTTCTTTCTTTTTCTTTCCTTGATTCTCTCTCTCTCTCTCTCTCTTTCTTTCTTTCTTTCTTTCTTCCTTCCTTCCTTCCGTTCTTTCTTTCTCTTTCTCCCTTTCTTTATTGTTTTTTTTTTGTTTTTGTTTTTGTTTTGTTTTGCGTTTTTTGTTTGCTCTATTTCTTTGTTTCTTGCTTCCTTTCTTTCTTTCTTTCTTTATTTCTTTCTTTCTTTCTTTCTTTCTTTCTTTCTTTCTTTCTTTCTTTCTTTCTTTCTTTCTCTCTCTTTCTCTCTTCCCGTCTTTCTCTCTTTCTGTCTTTCTCTCTTGTTCTTTTTTGCATGTTTGCTTTCTTTATTTATTTTTCTTTCTTTCTGTCTTCCTTCCTTTTTGTTTGTTTGTTTCTTTCTTTCTTTCTTTCTTCCTTCTGTTTTTGCTTTCTCTCTCTCTCTCACTTTGTTGGTGTGCGGATAGGCGGGCACTGGGCACTTGCAGCCTCACCGGGGTGCAGTTTGTCTTTGTGTTTGTGAGCAGCTCTTATTTAGGCGTAGTGCGTTGTGTTTAGTGACGGATACCATTTGGTTTGCGGGTTCAATGGTGGCAAGCTGCTCTATTTTTGTGGGATGTCAGCTTCTTTGTGTTGCATTTGCTGTTTGCTATGCACACGATCAAAGTCAATCATTTGCTGATTGTCCTACACTTCTCAGGAACTCCGTACTTTGAACTGCAAGCCGGCAGTGCGGAAGGTGACAACGAGTGCCCGTAGGGATTTTGCATGACTTGTTATCCATTGGGTTGACCACCCAAACAGTGAGGCGTCTTGTCCTCAGCCGCCAAGGCCAAAGCGAAGGCTGCTGCAGCTGCAGAGGAGGCTGGCTATTGTGTGGCAAAACCTTAAGATGTCCGTGACAAGAAACGAGACATCCATCCCTTGAAAGTTAGTTTTGCTGGGCAGGACTTCAACGAAGAGGTATGTGGCACATGGGCGATTCATCAACTGCCCACCCAAGAGGTATGCTCGTCACTAATCTTGGCTCCCTTCCGCTGCTGTAGATGCAAGCCCTTCTGTTTCAGGGAACACGTGCCTTCCCCCACCCCTTCAGATCTCAAGCGGCGGAAGCCTAGCCGCAGGAGAGCGATGATGATATGGAAGACGAGGAGGGCGAAGAGGAGGAGCCCAAAGTGGTCGACCAGGCAAGCTTGACTTGTAGTTGTGAAGCCTCCCCGCTTTTGCTTGGGTTTGCAGCTTTTGCTGATGTACTGACCAGGATGTGCATGGCAAATTGCCGCCCTCGAAACAAAGGATCAGGCCATAGCGCATGTCTTCCCCCTCCCTGAACCACCCAAATTTTTCGGCGGCGCGTGCCGGCCTCTCTTCACTCGCGGCCGTTTCGCAGACGGTCACTCCGAGGTCGCCAAGGCCTCCCCCAAGGCGGAGCCTAAGAAGGCCTCCCCGAAGGCCGCGCCCAAGGCGGAGCCCAAGAAGGCGCGGTGGCCCCCCCGGAAGAACCCGGTCGATGGCCCCCATAGCCTGCCGGTGCTGTCTTTCTCTGCTTTTTTGGTCCTTTTTTGGTCTTGCTTGAAGGAGGCGCACCAAGGAGTTGCGTGTTAGTGGATGAGCTTCTGCCAGTTTCTGAGCAACTCACATTGCAGATAGCTATGGCTGGCATACAGAGCCAATCAGTGCAGATATGCCCAACTGTCCACAAAAGAGAGTAGCTTTACTCCTGACATGTGAGCATTTTCTGGCATGCGTTGCAAACAATGGCTATACATCATGGCAAGGCAATGAGTATGCCAGAATAATTCTGCTAAACATGCTGCCAACATTGGAGCACACTCGCAACTTGGGTCATGGAAGACTATGCTCGCGCATGTTTATGTTTGCGGCCCCCATTTTGATAGCAGCAGTTGCATTTTCTGCTTGCAACCTTGCCCCTCAAGCTTCTTGTCAGCAAGCCACAAACACACCGAGTATTGACTACGCAGAGACCTTCCGAAACCCCAGGCTGCTGCGGAGGAGGATGATGACGAAGAGGAGGCCTGGGATGCAAATGACCGCGCTATTCTGCGCTGATGTCTTCGGCCATGTTGAAGTTGCCAAGGACGAGGCACAACAGTAGATGCTTGCTAGATATGACAAGTGTGACCAGATTCGATTTGATGGGTGCTGAAGAGCGCCAGCAAATGTGCAGGCCAGTTTCCTGCGACTCATCTCTCACTCTCTTTCTGTCTCTGCCTCTGCCTCTCTTTGTTTGGCGCTTTGGCTCGGGCGGCCTCATTTGAATTTGAGATTTTGAGATTACATCACCAGTGCGTTGTCGATCCAAGTCTAGAGGTCAAAGATGTAGAAGTGAGTCTCAAAATCGGGATGCTCCACCCTTGTCCGCTTGGCTTTGTGGTTTTCTTCAAATCAGTACGCTGCCATAGTCTCTTTTGGAGGGCGATCTGTGCGCATCAAGCGGGCCTCTGCCAGGAAGAGGAGGAAGAAGAGGAAGAGGATGCCCCTTAGCAGCGACTCCATATGTTTGTTATAGACATGCATTATATATATATATATCCCGAAGGGCGCACTTCCAGGCGCCGTTTCGCGCAGGCGAAACGGAAATCTCGGTTTTTTGACCTTCAGCAAAGCGCCTTTCTAGTCAGCCCAAGCACCTTTGAGCAGAGGGTTCCCTTGGGCGTGTTTACTACCATGTTGTGATGTGGGATTCATCAAACAGCGGGTTCCCTCGGGCATGTTTACTACCATGTTGAGATGTGGGATTCATCAAACAGAGGGTTCCCTTGGGCGTGTTTAATATCATGCTGTGATGTGGGACTCATCAAACAGAGGGTTCCCTTGGGTGTGTTTACTGGCATGTTGTGATGTGGGATTCATCCAACAGAGGGTTCCCTTGGGTGTGTTTACTAAGATGATGTGATGTGGGACGCGCTTTATTTACTTTTGGTCAATGCGGAGCCTCCTTTCCCTTTTGGCTGTGATCTTGACCAATGCAAACTCTGCCGCAAAAGCAACCGCCACAACCACAGGGGCAAATATAGCTATTGACGCCATGACGAACCCCTGGCCGAACCAACTTCCAGGCGATCAGCTGCCCTTAAGGCAGGTTGCGGCAGTCAAGCGTCATCACATGAACCCATCAGAAATAAGAACGTTCCGGAACTGGCCGATTTCATAGTATTCTAGACACCATCAGCAAGAGTCCTGCAAAAGGCTGACGAAAACAACGTCAAGAAGTCCACTTGGAACTGCCTGGAAATGACTGGCAGGGTGCATGCAAACAACGGGGGTGCCTGCAAATGCGCCCGTGAGGATATATATATATATATATACATGCGTACATCACCTTCCTGGCAACGCCTTATTTCAATCGCGGATAGAGGGTCCAACTCTGAGCTTCCAGGAAGAAAGGGGGAAAGTCAAGTTCTAAACGATTCCTCCGATCATGAGTAGCTACAGCACAATTAGAGGAGGTGCCTGTATCATATAGCGAGGAAGGAGGTTGAGAGGGCTTTGAACGGCAAAGATCAATGTAAGCTGAGTAGGAAGTCAGCGCCTTGTGTCCGCCAAGGATGCTGTCGTGGATCCCGTGGTCAAGGGTCCCGCACTTGATGGTGGACATGGGTGTTGGGGGGTAGGGGTGTGCGCTTTCTTGGCTTTCTAGGCAAAGCACTGATGGCTGAACTTGATGAGCAAAATTACTGAGGTATTCAATGCCTATTTGGCGGAGCCAGAAAAAGCCAAACAGCCAAGAGACTACAGCGACAGCAAGTGCTCCTGATAACCTCACGGCTTTGGCACAGCGTTGCAGATACTTTGATAGATTGCAAACGAATGCCCGCGCGCACACACATTCACACACATTCACACACACACACACACACTCACCCACCCCCACCCCCACAGCCCCACACCCACACCCACACCCACACCCACACCCACGCCCACACCCACACCCACACCCTTAAACTCCAGATGGAGAGTGCTAATCTTTCGAGTACAACTGATGAGTCTCGAGTACAACTGATGAGTCTCGAGTACAACTGACAAGTCTAAAGTCGGATAAGGTTCGGCTGGCAGGTCACTTGGCTTCACTCTAGTGTCGAAAACGTTACAAGTTCCAACATGAAGCACACACAGCGAGCGAAAGAAGAGGGCCAAAAGGACTTTCATCAACATCACTTCACAAAAGCAGGTACACACGGGTGATCAATCCGTGCATCCACCATCAAGCATAGCTTCGTTGGCCAGCGTTTGCTTGATGGCCGCTGGCCCGCTGCTTCCAAAACCGGCACAAGGTGGTGACAGGGTATTCTGTCACTCCGCACACACACGCCCCTCACAGAGGGGCGAGAAGTCTCTTTTTCGGGGGGAGAAAAAACCACGCGCCCCAAAACCGGGCGAAGACCCCAACAGAAAACAAACGGAGCAAGGGAGCCCAAAAGAAACAGAAAGGCCCCAGGTTGGGTCTCCGCGGGCAAAACCCCAAACAAGAAACAAGAACAACGGGGAAGCCAGGTTTCGGGTCTCCGAGGGCAACAACCCCAAACAGCGCAAAACGACCTAGACCTTGTAGACGAAAGGGGCCGCGAAGGCAAAGAGGCAGAAGAGGAACAGGCCATCCCTAACCGGAAGTACAAGAGATAGCCCAGAGAGGGAAGGAAAAAGAAAGGAAAGAAAAGAAAGGCACGAAAGAGAGAAAGAAAGAGAGAGAGAGAGAGACAGACACAGAAAGAGAGAGAGAGAAAGAGAGAGAGAGACAGAAGCGTATTTAGGGCGTCGCAACCGCCCGGGGGAAAAAGAAAGGAGCAGGGTGCGTATTTAGGGCGCCGCATCCCGCCCGGGAAGAAGGAAAAAGAAGCAGAAGGCAAGAAGACAAAAAGGAGAAAAGAAGGAAGAAGGAAGAAGAAGGAAGAGGAAGAGGGAAGTAGTAGTAGTAGTATGCGTTTTTAGGGCGACGCATCCCGCCCAGACAGGAACAGAGGATGAAGACCAGGGCTCGCGGAGAAAGACGTCGAATCCCACACAGGGGCCAAGAGGACGGACCCGAAGTAGCAACGGAAGGGGAAGAAGACGTCAAGCCAAACTACGTGAGGAAGAAGAGGAGTAGGAACAGGAAGACAGACACGAAGACGAAGACGAGGAAAAAGGTGAACAACGCGAGGACAACCAGGCCATCCCTAAGCGGGCGAACAGGAGCGGGACGAACGCGCGGGTCACGAAAGGCAGCAAAAAGAGAACGGGAGGAAGGAGAAGCCATCCCTAAGCGGGCGAAAAACCAGAAGACGGGCACGCGGATGAAGAAGGCGAGAAGAAAGAACGTAGGGTGAGACGTCGCTATGATCTGACCGCTGTCTTCCCTTTAGTGAAACCTCGCTCCTGGTTAAATGTGAAATTCCGCCGTTCTATGATAAGCACGTTGAGGTCAAATTTTCCGACAGAGCCGGCCCGGGGTCACACAATGGGTACACCCGAGGATTCCCCACGAATGGGGTGTACACACTTAAACTCCAGATGGAGAGTGCTAATCTTTCGAGTACAACTGATGAGTCTCGAGTACAACTGATGAGTCTCGAGTACAACTGACAAGTCTAAAGTCGGATAAGGTTCGGCTGGCAGGTCACTTGGCTTCACTCTAGTGTCGAAAACGTTACAAGTTCCAACATGAAGCACACACAGCGAGCGAAAGGAGAGGGCCAAAAGGACTTTCATCAACATCACTTCACAAAAGCAGGTACACACGGGTGATCAATCCGTGCATCCACCATCAAGCATAGCTTCGTTGGCCAGCGTTTGCTTGATGGCCGCTGGCCCCCTGCTTCCAAAACCGGCACAAGGTGGTGACAGGGTATTCTGTCACTCCGCACACACACACACACACCCACGCACGCACGCACGCACGACGCACGCACGCACGCACGCACGCACGCACGCACGCACGCACGCACGCACGCACGCACGCACGCACGCACGCACGCACGCACGCCCGCACGCACGCACGCACGCACGCACGCACGCACGCACGCACGCACGCCACCCACGCACGCACGCACGCACGCACGCACGCACGCACGCACGCACGCACGCACGCACGCACGCACGCACGCACGCACGCACGCACGCACGCACGCACGCACGCACGCACGCACAAACAAGCACACACCGCCACCACCGCACACCGCCACGCGCACACGCGCACACGCGCACACGCGCACACGCGCACACGCACACGCACACGCTCACGCACCACGCACGTGGCACAAGCCTCGCACACGCTTGGCCCCACGCCAACGCCCACGGCCCCCGCGCACGCGCAACCGCCACCGCACCCGCACCCGCACCCGCACCCGCACCGCACCCGCACCCGCCCCCGCACCCGCACCCGCACCCACCCGCGCACGCGCAACGCGCACGGCACGGTCGCACGCGCACGCGCACGCGCACGCGCACGCGCACGCACACGCACACGCACACGCACACGCACACGCACACGCACACGCACACGCACACGCACACGCCCGCGCACCCGCGCGCGTCCGCGCTCGCCCGCGCGCGCCTGCACGCACCCGCACGCACCCGCACACACCCGCACGCACACGCGCACGCACACGCGCACGCACACGCGTGCGCGTGCACTCACGCGGGCACTCACGCG